>ONZH01023143.1:0-176299 GCA_900303285.1 Rhinella marina
ATCGCTGGCGGCAGAGAGGAGAGGGTCTCCCAGAGTCCCACAACATCCATCAGGCCCACAGCCACCAGGGGAACACTCTCCAAGGTGTGGGACACGTTCATGGCACCCCCTCGTGCAACTTCCATCACTGCGGGGCCCGCTATCAGCAGGAGGGACAAGTATCGGCGGATGTTGCGGGAGTACCTGGCAGACCGTAACCCTGTCCTCCCCGATCCCTCGGCGTCCTACACTTACTGGGTCTCCAAGTTGGACACGTGGCTGGAACTGTCCCTGTACGCCTTGGAGGTGCTTGCCTGCCCTGCCGCCAGCGTGCTATCAGAAAGGGTGTTCAGCGCAGCCGGGGGCATTATAACCGATAAGCGCAGCCGCCTGTCAACCGACAGTGCCGACAGGCTGACGCTAATCAAAATGAACAGCAAGTGGATTGACCCGGACTTTGCTTCTCCAACCGTGGAAAGCAGCCAAAAGTGAAGTGCCATCTGTATGAAGTGCCATTTCCTCCTCCACCTCCTCCTCCTCCTCCTCCTTAACTGCCGTAGAATTGCTCCGTAAATAAGAAAAATGTTTATATTTATGGCTCACCTCTTGGGCCTCCACATAATTTTTAACAGGTCTCACCTCTTGGGCCTCCACAAAATGTTTAAGAGGTCTCACCTCTTGGGCCTCCACATAATTTTTAAGAGGTCTCACCTATTGGGCCTCCACATAATTTTTAACGGGTCTCACCTCTTGGGTCTCCACAAAATGTTTAACAGGTCTCACCTCTTGGGCCTCCACAAAATGTTTAACAGGTCTCACCTCTTGGGCCTCCACATAATTTTTAAGAGGTCTCACCTATTGGGCCTCCACATAATTTTTAACGGGTCTCACCTCTTGGGTCTCCACAAAATGTTTAACAGGTCTCACCTCTTGGGCCTCCACAAAATGTTTAACAGGTCTCACCTCTTGGGCCTCCACATAATTTTTAACACGTCTCACCTCTTGGGCCTGCACAAAATGTTTAAGAGGTCTCACCTATTGGGCCTCCACATAATTTTTAACGGGTCTCACCTCTTGGGTCTCCACAAAATGTTTAACAGGTCTCACCTCTTGGGCCTCCACAAAATGTTTAACAGGTCTCACCTCTTGGGCCTCCACAAAATGTTTAACAGGTCTCACCTCTTGGGCCTCCACAAAATGTTTAACAGGTCTCACCTCTTGGGCCTCCACATAATTTTTAACAGGTCTCACCTTTTGGGCCTCCACAAAAGGTTTAAGAGGTTAACAGTGGAAAGCAGCCAAAAGTGAAGTGCCATCTGTATGAAGTGCCATTTCCTCCTCCACCTCCTCCTCCTCCTTAACCGCCGTAGAATTGCTCCGTAAATAAGAAAATGTTTATATTTATGGCTCACCTCTTGGGCCTCCACATAATTTTTAACACGTCTCTCCTCTTGGGCCTCCACATAATTTTTAAGAGGTCTCACCTCTTGGGCCTCCACATAATTTTAAGAGGTCTCACCTCTTGGGCCTACACAAAATGTTTAAGAGGTGTCACCTCTTGGGCCTCCACATAATTTTTAAGAGGTCTCACCTCTTGGGCCTCCACATAATTTTAACACGTCTCTCCTCTTGGGCCTCCACATAATTTTTAATACGTCTCACCTCTTGGGCCTCCACAAAATGTTTAACAGGTCTCACCTCTTGGGCCTCCACAAAATGTTTAAGCGGTCTCACCTCTTGGGCCTCCACATAATTTTTAGGAGGTCTCACCTCTTGGGCCTCCACATAATTTTTAAGAGGTCTCACCTCTTGGGGCTCTACAAAATGTTTAAGAGGTCTCACCTCTTTAGCCTCCACACAATTTTTAAGACGTCTCACCTCTTGGGCCTCCACAAAATTTTCCATGAGCCTCTGGCCAGCCCACGGCCTCTTCCTGCCTTTTGCGGTCCTACGCATCCCTCAACATCCCCACTGCTTTAACTGCTAGACATGACACTGGGCCAGGTCGGGTCACTGACATCTCAAGCGCCAACAATTTGGGCATTTTAAGGCTTCTGCATGTGTTTGAGTTGTTTTTACATTTTAAAGAAGACATGTCTGACCACATCTCACACACACACACAATGACAATTAGGGGTGGGGTCTATTTGCTTTCCCCCTTGCCTATGCCATCTGTGGTTGTCATAGGCAACGTGATTTTAAGGGGTGCAGAATTTTATCTTCTTTTTTGTCTAGTTTGGCTTGGGGTCCATGGCAATGTTGAGGAAAGAAGGTTTCCTTGTATGGTCTCACTTTACAGAGAGGTTATATTGTGTTTGGAGTGTATTGTTGAGAGGCTGTGATAGTGGCGTAATAGTGCGACTTGGGCGCGTTATATGCACCCAGACATGCTTCCCCTGCTGTCCCAGTTGCATTCCAGCAGTGTTGGCATCCTTTTCTGAGGTTCCAGGGTGGACTTGGTGACCTCCAAGTGGTCGAATTGAGATTTCCAAGTGGCGAGCATTTTTTCCCCATAGACTTTAATGGGATTCCATATTCGGTCGAATAGTCGAATTTCGCGGTCTATTCGAATCGAATTTCGAACTTTCGAATATTTCACTACTCGCTCATCTCTAATTGTTAAATGTAATTAAACCAGCATATATTTGTGATTATTAATACACAAGGAAGGACAGCAATCTACCTATGAGTGATAATGAGAGATTGAGTGTCAGGCCTCAATTATACAGAAAACACTTCTTTATGCATTAGTATGAAATTGTACTAAGAGTATATATGGAGGTATAGGAGTTTCCTATGCACCTCTATGGGTACTCTATTATGGTACTGTACAAAACAATTGTTTGAGGCTTTAGGAGCATAAGTGCTGTATAAGATGTTACTTAAACTGTCCCTGTTGAATTAATATATGGCACTATGTCAATGAAGGATTATTTTTTTTCATGGAAGACTATCTATCCTCTTTCTCCTCAAAAAGAAATGGCAAGTATATCGATATCAGAGCTCAAGACCTGAACCTATACAAGTAGTAGTCTTTAAACCTTCCATTGTGAAAAGTTTAGTTATGGACACTGAGATGAATATATAAAAAAAAGCACAAAGCAAGTGTTGTAGTAAAGCAAAGGTTCAAGGGCATTAGTGTTTTCAGGAGTGTTGTCTATGTTTTTGGAGGGGATTTATAGTTATAGTAAGTAGTAACACAGTAGCATAGTTTATAACACTGAAAAAAGACATATGTTCATCCAGTTCAGCTTGTTATCCTGCAAGTTGATCCAAAGGAATACATTTCCAAACTCGAATCAGGCAATTAAAATAACTCCATGGACTAAAAACATCTCCACAAATCCAATAATGATAACCTGTAATATTATTACCCTCCAGAACTACATCCAGGGCCATCTTGAACTCTTTTAGTTAGTTCACCATCACCACCTCCTCAGGCAGATAGTTCCATAGTCTCACTGCTCTTACAGTAAAGAATCCTCTTCTATGTTTGTGTATAGAGATGAGTGAATCAACAAAAATTCGCTTCGGCGAATAATCAACGAACTTATGACAAGATTCTTTCTTAATACGAATTTATTCAGTCAAATTTACATAAAAACTACTTGTTGTTTTGCGAACATTACCGCACAAATTACGAATTACAAATTACAGTCTAAGCATTGTTAAAAGTACACTACTGAACTGAATACGTAAGCATTAGCGTAAAAAGTGCATACGAATCCTTAGTGTACTATTGACTCACGATTGCGTCATACGCATGCACGAGGCTAGGCTGCGGCGTACAGTCCTCAGAGACAGTCCATATGAGGTAGAAAGGTAAGGTGCTCACTGTTAGCTATCCCGCTAAGTGCATAATTTACTAAAAACACCGTACAATAAATGCATAATAGGACACATTGCAGTACTTCAAAAAGAATACATATAATGGGCTAAAGTGCTTGAACGTAGCTGAACCTGTAAAAACATTATTGCTATGCTAAAATACTGAGAACAATCATTAAAAATAGGAGGGAAAAATAGATACCCTAGTGGCAGGGTGTCTGAGGCAGATAACGCCACTGAACCTGGGGAAACCGTGTGGATTGTAACGTACTGAGAGGCGCTGTGACTACTGTATATATAACGCCTAACAGTCCACACTAAGCCCCAATACATAGATCAGTGGCAGCATCCAACAACCACACATGTGGCCAAAACAGCCTCTCTCCAATATTCACCTCCACAAACTCAAGGAGATGAGCATGCAAACAGGGCAATGGCAGAGAAAGTTCACATGCCAATACACGGCCCAATAGACATGCAGACAGGCACCTATCCCCTAAGGGAATATAAAACTCCAACTGTAGGCTGACTATATGATCCAATAGTGGGCTGTGGCATCCACCAAAAAACAGGATCACAGACAATTATTCCCATACAGGTTTGCTAAGGGTAAGGGATAAGGAAAAAAGCGCTGATAGATTAATGTCCAAATGTCATGCCCTAAACCCTATGTGCTATACGCGTTTCGCCCTTTTATTGGGCTCATCAGGGGCTAGGTATACAGAGAACCAGGACAGACAAACATAAAGTGCCGAACGCTTCTGATGGTGAAGCGTCAGCCCTAGTGTGGCCGTGAAGCGGCCGCAGCTTCCAGCCACATAAATGCACAAAACTCCACCTCCACAAGGCGGCACCAATCCAAAGGGATGGCCAATGGGGAACGAGGAGGCACAGCTCAGGGATGATGGCCCTGCCCGCCAGTGACCGGCCTCGGGTACCAGAGGATAGCACGGCAGGTATAGAGAGGGAATACGGCGGCGTAAGGATAAGGAAAGGCATGGGGCACCGCTGACATAATAGAGGGACAATCACAGGAGGCTATAACCTAAAACAATGTATACCAATACATGTCGGTATAAAAGATGACATGAAGGGGGAATGGCAGAAGATGTCAGATCCACCAGAACTCCCGAATATTCATTAAAGAGAAAGGTACATTGTACAACAATACGGCGTAGATTCATCCTTCCAATATTACCTTCCTTGACCTCACTATCTTCAAGGATCAAGATGGCATGTTGGGTACACGTCTGTTCCGCAAAGAAACAGCCACGAACAGTCTTTTGCAATGAAACAGCTGCCATCCTATCGCCCTGAAACAGGGAATCCCTAAGGGGCAATATTTGCGGAGGAATTGCTCCAAACTCTCGGATTTCCAAAGGGCGGCGACGGATCTTAAGAGGAGATTCAAAGATCGGGGATATCCCCAACAAGTGTTGTCAGAAACATATGATCACTCTGTAGCAACTAATCGTGACAACCTCTTGGTTCCCAAAGTCCGTTCGCAGGCTGATGATACTATCGGCATTATTGCTACATATGATGATATTCATATGGAGGTCCGGGAACTCTTGTCACGATATTGGGGCATACTCCGCGCCGACCCAGATGTTGGGCATCTTGTTGGTGAGCGTCCCCTCATTACCTATTGGAGGGGTCGTAACCTAAATGATTGGTTGGTACACAGTCTGTACCAGTCACCGACGGTTTCCTCTGCCAACTGGCTTAGACATGGCATTACGGGGAAATTTCGATGTGCGGGATGTGTTGCTTGCACCTCTATTTTAGGTGGCAACACATTCACCAGCACCACTACATGTGTGACTTATAAGATCCGTTTGTTTATCAATTGCAGGTCAACAGGTCTGGTTTATCTCATCACATGTGCCTGCGGAAAACAATATGTAGGCAAGACCCTCAGGGAATTTAGGCGACATATTGGTGAACACCTGAGCGACATCAGAAAGGGTTCTGACACTCCTGTGGCACGTCATGTGACCTCTTGCCATCTTAACCAATCCAATACCATCAAGTGCCAAGGCATTGAAGTGGTGCACAATTCACCAAGAGGTGGCAACTTTGACAAGAAACTACTTTAGAAGGAGGCTCAGTGGACATTCAGACTTCGAATGGTCTGTCCAGAAGGTCTGAATGAGCATATCTCCTTCTTATGCTTTCTGTAAACCATTTCCTGCATTGAATCAATCTCTCAGGTCCCAATATGTCCTTTGTGGTGGGATTTGTGATTTTTTTAGGTCTATATGGGGCCATACATTCAGAGGTTCCCTAACCACACACTTCATCACTTAGTAGTGGTGAGCTACACCTTGACACCATTTGCATTTTATGAATATGCCATTGTCTTTATTTTTGACCTGGTTTGACACTCTGTAACCAATGTGGCAGGGCTTTATTTTATGTGACACTATGGACATTTTTTCATAAGTGTCGGTGTCTGTCCATCTGGCCCTTAGGACATTCTCTGTCACCATTCTCTCTCATCACAATCACCAACACATCATTTTAGTGTTGATGACCCCTCATTTTGGGGGTGTTATACTGTTTATGTCATCTCCATGTCTGGATCACGTACCTACTTTCCTTAGGGTCTGTTTGATATCCTTTTGGGGTATTGTTGTACAATGTACCTTTCTCTTTAATGAATATTCGGGAGTTCTGGCGGATCTGACGTCTTCTGCCATTCCCCCATTCACGTCATCTTTTATACCGACATGTAATGGTATACATTGTTTTAGGTTATAGCCTCCTATGATTGTCCCTCTATTATGTCAGCGGTGCCCCTATGCCTTTCCTTATCCTTACGCCGCCGTATTCCCTTTCTATACCTGCCGCGCTATCCTCTGGTAGCCGAGAACGGTCACTGGCAGGCGGGGCCATCATCCCTGAGCTGCGCCTCCTCGTTCCCCATTGGTCGTCCCTTTGGATTGACGCCGCCTTGTGGAGGTGGAGCTTTGTACAGTTATGTGGCTGGAAACTGCGGCCACTTCACGGCCACATTAGCGCCGATGCTTCACCATCAGAAGCGTTCAGCACTTTATGTTTGTCTGTCCTGGTTCTCTGTATACCTAGCTCCTGATTAGCCCAATAAAAGGGTGAAACGTGTAGCGCACATAGGGCATGACTTTTGGACATTAATCTATCAGCGCTTTTTTCCTTATCCCTTACCCTTAGCAAACCTATATGGGAATAATTGTCTGTGATCCTGTTTTTTGGTGGATGCCACAGCCAATTTTGGATCATATAGTCAGCCTACAGCTGGAGTTTTATATTCCCTTGGGGTAGGGGATAGGTGCCTGTCTGCATGTCTATTGGGCCGTGTATTGGCATGTGAACTTTCTCTGCCATTGCTGTTTGCATGCTCATCTCCTTGAGTTTGTGGAGGTGAATATTGGAGAGACAGGCTGTTTTGGCCACATGTGTGGTTGTTGGATGCTGCCACTGATCTATGTATTGGGGCTTAGTGTTGACTGACAGGCGTTATATATGGTCACAGCGCCTCTCAGTACGTTACAATCCACATGGTTTCCCCAGGTTCAGTGGCGTTATCTGCCTCAGACACCCTGCCACTAGGGTATTTATTTTTCCCTCCTATTTTTAATGATTGTTCTCAATAAAATTATTTATGTTTTGTTTTAACGTCTGATTAGGCAGTGTCTGATTTATTTATTGAAGACGTATATTTTCACATTTTTGTCAGTGATTTGTATGCTAAAATACATCAAAGACATAATTATGCTAACATTTTAGTGCAATCAATTTCACATTTGCAAGTATAAGTGGCTGAGATATACTTTTGAGTCTCTCCTCATGGCAGTTTGGCATAAAACACTGGTCCAAAATTCAATTGTAATCCACGTGAGGTAATTTTGTAATCCAAACATGTAACATGTTATCCACATGGAGTATATAAAATTGCAGCAAATAGAGAACCCTTTTGGCAAAGGGGCTCCCAAATAACCTGAGAAGGGGGGAAAAGGGAAAATAGGCACGCTTAGGCGCACCTGGGAATTTTCTGCAGAATGGGGGGAGTCCTGACAACTAGCTCTCACCCATCAGGTGCAGTCCATGTTGTGGCTCCCATAGGTCCAGAGGTGACCTTTAAATCTATTCTCGTCACGTGGTCCAGGTCTGGTGGAAAAGACAGGAAAAGTTAATGGAGGAGATTTATCATCTCTCTTCCAGAAAATGGCTTTAAAAAGTTGCAAGCTGTGTGCATGTAACTTTTTAAATGAAACTTTTTGAAGAAAAAAAAAGTTTTCTGGTGCAAATCAAGCCAGAAATCCATGGCAGCTCTGAGCTGTCATACATTTCTGTTTAGGTGCATGGACTGCAAGAGGAGACACCTAATTTATAACAAGGTCTGTGCCTTAACATAAATTAGGTGCATTCTCAGACAGCACATAGGATTTCAGAAAGTGCCTATCTTGATTAATCTCCCCCAATGATTCCAATCAGAGATGTCAAGTGTAAGTCAGTGGATATAACTATACTATAAGAAATTATATGTTCTGTAGAGTACCTGTGTAAAACTAATATTTACCACTGTATGGTCACTGTGCATGGGTACAGTGCTTTGTTTAGTATTAGTTTAAAAGTAAAAGTCGCTATATAGTGAAGGGTTATGATTGGGTTCAGAGCTGAACCCAATCATAACCCTTTCTTCATTTCATGCTCCGATGCTCCACTCATAGGGACTGAATGGGTGAAGAAAGGGTTATGTCTGGGTTCAGCTCCGATGCTCCACCTTGCCCTGTGCCGCATCATGCAGGGCAAGGGCTGTTTTGTTTACACTGACACATTTTTAGGCAGAGGATTCCACCTAGAAGTTTTCCCAGTGATGTCACCGGCAGTAATCGGTGGCCTTTAACACTGCCCTAGGCTGTTTTAAAGGCTAGGGCAGTTCTAAAGACTGTCCATTAGTGCTGGTGACATCACCGGGCTTAATGCTAGGCAGAAACCTTCTGTCTTCTGATCTATAAAATGTTGCCCACTACAATGAACGATTGTGTGGAACAAATCCCACAACTTTAGGATTCACAGAAATTAGAATCTTTTTGGAGATGTTTAATGAATTAGTTATGTAGAATCAATTTGTTCATCTCTGCTTTCATTGAACAATATTTTCCATTCTTCCGAGAATAGATCCAGTCATGTTTTTGGTATTATATGTATGGCTTATACAAAGAGCTATAACATGGCTTACAACCTTAAGCTGCATGTTATCTGTAGGCCGTTAGTTGAAATACACATGTTATGTGTGCAAATTGACAATGGTCATTCACGTCCAGGTTTACTGGTCTAGACTTCACAGTGCAAGCAGCTATTTTTCTGCTACAACAATGCAATTTCTGGAGAAAGGTCAAAATTAAAATGATGCTGTCACGGGGAAGACAAGGGAAGGTGCGCCCTGTACTGAAACCCCCCCGTTCTCTCCCTGCCTGCTTGCCTCAGTCGGCCCTAGGCGGCCGCGGACAACCACGGTGACGGTCCCTGCTCTGTATAAGTGCACAGGGAGGAACAGGGAACAATTGGAGAGACAAACACAGACGAAACAAACACAATATCAGAATAGTCAGCAAGCCGGGTCATACACAGGAGATAACGTCAATACCAGGGGTGAAGCAAAGAGAGGTCGAAGTCCAAGTCCAAGGTCAGGGTCAAACAGCAATCAAACACTAGGTCGCACAAGCACTGATCAAAGTAGTAACGCTAATCACAGGCATCTGAGTGAGGCAGTTGCCATCTTTAAATAGCCCGCCCAGGATCATGTGATGTGGCCAGCATCACATGACCTGAGGCGGAGCAAGCTGTCAAAACAATATGTAAAGTAGCCATGTGGTGTGATCAGCACCACATGGCTAAACCCAAACAGAGAATTAACACATGAAGTGCTGGCTGACAAGACCAGCACTTCAATTCCCTATTGCTCGTCTCTAGGGGGGCGGAGAGGTCTGGTGACGTCGTGCAGAGGGAGCGCGACGCCGACCTCGCGTGACAGTACCCCCCCCTTCACGAGGGGCCACCGGACCCTTACCAGCGGGAGCAGGCTTATCGGGATGCTGTAGATGGAACTTTCGGATGAGCGAGTCTGCATGCATCCTGGTCAACGGTACCCAAGATCTGTCCTCTGGCCCGAATCCCTTCCAGTGTACGAGGTACTGAAAGGAATTCCGGACCTTCCTCACATCAATGACTCTAGCAACCTCGTGCTCCACTTGTCCCTCCACCTCTACCGGAGGTGAGGGCTGTACCTCTGGACCAATAGGAGCAACATAACGCTTCAGCAAAGACATGTGAAAAACATTATGAACGCGAAGGGAGTCGGGTAAACATAATTCAAAAGATACCGGATTGATCACCTTAGTGATCCTGTATGGACCAATGAAGCGAGGCGCAAACTTATAGGATGGTACTTTCATACGTAGATTTTTAGTTGACAACCATACCATGTCCCCCACCTTGAAATTCACACCCTTAGAACGTCTCTTATCGGCCTTAGTTTTTTGAATCCTTTGGGCTCTTTCCAGGTTCGACTGAACCTGTGCCCAAACTGTGCACAGTTCCTGAGAGAGAGCATTGGCCTCTGGGACCGCCGAAACAGCTGGAGAAAAGGAGCCAAAGCGCGGATGAAACCCCATGTTGCAGAAAAACGGCGATACCCCAGAAGACGAATTCACACGGTTATTAATCGCGAACTCGGCCAGAGACAGGAATCTGGCCCACACATGCTGGTTATCAGCAACATAACATCTGAGATATTGCTCAACGGACTGATTAAGACGTTCAGTCTGACCATTGGTCTCTGGATGAAAGGCTGACGAAAAGGATAAGGAAATATCAATCTTCTTACAGAAGGCCCTCCAGAATTTAGACACAAACTGCACCCCCCTGTCAGAAACAATATTCTCAGGAACACCGTGAAGTTTAACTATGTGGTCCATAAATACGGAAGCCAAAACCTTTGCAGAGGGTAATTTACACAAAGGAATAAAGTGACACATCTTGCTGAATCTGTCCACCACTACAAGAATCACGGTTTTACCCTCAGAGCATGGCAAATCCGTGATGAAGTCCATGGACAGATGTGACCAAGGTCTATCAGGTATGGGTAATGGACGCAACTCACCCATAGGCCGAGTCTTGGGATTCTTGGACCTGGCACAAGTATTGCACGCAGTTACAAAAGCCTGAACATCTCTGGAGATTGACGACCACCAATACTGCCTAGAGACCAACTCCTTGGTGGCATTGATACCAGGATGTCCACATAAAACAGAGCTATGGCACTCACCCAGCAGTCGCAACCGCAAATGAGCTGGCACAAATAACTTGTCATTGGGAGTACCAGTGGGAGCAAGATGTTGTCCTGCCACGATTTCAGAAGCGAGATCAGATGAGGTAGCGGCTACGATGATGTCAGCTGGCAGGATGGGCTCAGGAGGGACGTCAGGAGGCTGATACGCCTGGAAACTTCGGGATAAGGCATCGGCCTTAATGTTCTTGCTTCCAGGTCTGAAGGTAACACAAAAGTCAAAACGAGTAAAGAACAAAGCCCACCTCGCCTGTCTGGGATTCAATCGCTTAGCAGATTCCAGAAACATCAAATTCTTATGATCCGTGAGGACCGTAATGCGGTGTAATGCCCCTTCTAAAAAATGACGCCATTCCTCAAATGCCCACTTGATTGCTAGTAACTCCCTATTACCAATGTCATAGTTCCTCTCGGCAGGAGAGAACTTGCGGGAGAAGAAGGCGCATGGCTTGAGATTAGTTAAGGTGGAAGACCCCTGGGACAGTACTGCCCCCACACCATCTTCAGATGCATCCACCTCAACTACAAACGGCTTATTTTGATCAGGCTGGATCAGCACAGGAGCATCAACAAAAAACCGCTTTAGCTTTTCAAAAGCTTCAATAGCTGCAGGGGACCAGTTGACTAAATCAGCTCCCTTGCGGGTCAAATCCGTAATGGGTTTGGCTATAACAGAAAAATTTTTGATAAATTTCCGATAGAAATTAGTAAAACCCAGAAATCGCTGGAGCGCCTTCAGAGAGGAAGGTCGCACCCAATCTACAATGGCCTGTACCTTACCCGGGTCCATTTTGAAGGAAAAAGGGGTGAGAATGTATCCCAAAAAGGTCACTTCCTGAACACCAAAGATACACTTCTCCCCTTTGACAAACAACTTGTTCTCACGCAACACCTCCAGCACTTGCCTGGTGTGGGATACGTGACTCTCCCAGTCTGTAGAAAAAATCAAGATGTCATCAATATAGACAATTACAAATTTTCCAATAAATGGTCTAAAAATGTCATTGACAAAATTTTGGAACACCGCAGGAGCATTACTTAACCCGAAGGGCATTACTAGGTACTCATAATGACCCTCCGGGGTATTAAAGGCAGTTTTCCATTCATCACCCTCACGGATTCTGATCAGGTTGTACGCCCCCTTCAGATCTAGCTTAGTAAACCAACAAGCACCCTGAACCTGATTCAACAAATCAGGAATAAGGGGCAGCGGGTACCTGTTTTTAACAGTAATTTTATTGAGTTCCCTGTAATCAATACAGGGCCTCAACCCTCCATCCTTTTTCCCGACAAAGAAAAATCCTGCCCCCATGGGAGAAACAGAAGGCCGGATGTGACCCTTGGCCAGACTCTCCTTGAGATAATCCCTCATAGACTGACGCTCTGGAGTAGAGAGATTATAGATACGGCCCTTGGGATATCTGGACCCCTCAATAATATTGATGGCACAATCATATTGCCGGTGAGGAGGGAGGAACTCAGTCTCGGACATGGAGAAAACGTCCGAAAAATCCTTGATGTACTCAGGTAAGAAAAGAGACTCAGTAGTACCTCCCAACTGCAATACAGATTTGCAACACTTGTCACAATTCAGCCCCCATTTTTCTAATTCACCTGTTGACCAATTGATTACAGGATTGTGGTCCTGCAACCAAGGTAAACCAAGAACTAGATCAGCAGGTAAATTTTTTAAAACCCAAAAAACACATTTTTCGGAATGCGAAATCCCCACCGTCAGGGTCACACTAGGAGTACAGAACTCGATCCTCCCATTATTTAGGGGAGTGGAGTCGAGGGCGATAATTTGAATACCCTCCCTTAAAGGAACCATCGGTAAACCCACAGACTGTACAAAATCAAAATTAATAAAATTTGCAGCAGAACCAGAGTCAACAAAAGCCTTTCCAGAACCCCTGAATTGATCATATGCAATGGAGATGGGTACTAAAATCTTTCTCCTTACCACTGCTGGGGTTACCTTACCTCCCACCGGAGATCTCCTAGAGGGCGGAAGTTTTGGACACTGCTGGAGCCAGTGGTTCACCTCACCGCAGTAGAAGCAGGCTCCCTTTAAACGTCTTTGGTTTCTCAGGATACCTCCTAACTGCATGGACTCCGGGACCTTGGCAGGAGGTGGACTCAGAGGAGGAAACTCAGGCAGGACGACAGCTTGAGGAATATTTGATCGTTCCCTCTGTCTTTCTCTCACCCGTCGATCCAGCTTAATAACTAAAGTCATGGTCGTCTCTAGGGAGTCAGGAGTAGGATAACTAACCAGAAGATCCTTGAGTTGGTCTGACAGCCCCACCCTAAACTGGCTTCTCAAAGCTGGGTCATTCCACCCAGAGGAGACACACCACTTCCTGAACTCTGCACAGTAATCCTCTACAGGGCGGTTTCCCTGCTGAATGTTCCTGAGCTGAGTTTCTGCTACAGTGGCCCAGTCTGGTTCTTCATACAAAAGACCTAAGGCCTGGAAAAAGGCCTCCACAGACAACAGACATGGGGAGTCAGATGGCAATGAGAAAGCCCACTCCTGCGGATCCCCTTGCAGCAAGGAAATAATTATTCCTACCCGCTGCTGCTCAGAACCCGAGGAGTGTGGGCGTAAACGAAAATATAATTTGCAACTTTCCTGGAAAGAACGGAAAGTCTTTCGGTTACCCACAAACCGATCGGGCAACCTTATATAGGGTTCAATAATGGAGGGAGCGGCTGCGGGTACAGTTTGCAGCTGCTCCTGGTGTTGGATTCTCTCGGCCAGATCCTGGATCATCTGAGCCATGTCACTTATATGATCCGTGAGAATTCGCAACGGCTCCATTTAGTATGGCCTGTGATTCTGTCACGGGGAAGACAAGGGAAGGTGCGCCCTGTACTGAAACCCCCCCGTTCTCTCCCTGCCTGCTTGCCTCAGTCGGCCCTAGGCGGCCGCGGACAACCACGGTGACGGTCCCTGCTCTGTATAAGTGCACAGGGAGGAACAGGGAACAATTGGAGAGACAAACACAGACGAAACAAACACAATATCAGAATAGTCAGCAAGCCGGGTCATACACAGGAGATAACGTCAATACCAGGGGTGAAGCAAAGAGAGGTCGAAGTCCAAGTCCAAGGTCAGGGTCAAACAGCAATCAAACACTAGGTCGCACAAGCACTGATCAAAGTAGTAACGCTAATCACAGGCATCTGAGTGAGGCAGTTGCCATCTTTAAATAGCCCGCCCAGGATCATGTGATGTGGCCAGCATCACATGACCTGAGGCGGAGCAAGCTGTCAAAACAATATGTAAAGTAGCCATGTGGTGTGATCAGCACCACATGGCTAAACCCAAACAGAGAATTAACACATGAAGTGCTGGCTGACAAGACCAGCACTTCAATTCCCTATTGCTCGTCTCTAGGGGGGCGGAGAGGTCTGGTGACGTCGTGCAGAGGGAGCGCGACGCCGACCTCGCGTGACAGATGCACTTTCTACAGTAATTCTCGAAATCCTTTATTCAAATACTAATAATACAGAGAGACATAGAGCTTTTGATATACGTTCTGAATTGAACAGCTCTGCTGGTAAATTAAGCTCATTGGAAGTTGTCCAGAGAAGCACTAATCGTAGATATTCATTTCCTGTCGATTCCTGGAATGAGTCTAATTCCACAAAATTAAAAGTCTTCATTACCCAAGCTAGTATTATGGCCAGTGCACCAATAAGGAATTTTCTACTGAAGCTTTCAGCAACTGTGTACAGAAGGTGGTCTTCACTCTTCATCAAAAAGCATTGGTGTGGTATGTGTTGCCAGCACCCAGGAGAAGCCAAATATTGCATCCCCTAATCTGTGTATACAATGTTTTTATAGAACCATGTCCCACAGTATACCAAGATCAATATTACCAATAGCATTACCATTCCCAATCCCCATTATACCGTAGGACAAGTAAAATTCCCAGTGTGACTCCCAGTGGGGCTGGCCAGGAGAATGGGGCCTAAATGGGAATTGTGAACGGCTTAAAGGGGTTTCTGGTTTGTACAAGTTATTCCCTACCCATAGAATATTGGGTTAAGTATTAGATCAGTGGGGATCCTACCCCAATCGCAAGAAGGACACCATATGGAGCAGCAGGTCGGGCATGTGCACTGCAGATCCACCAATTTCTATGGGAGTTCAAAAGATAAAAGAGCACTGTACTTGGCAATCCCCAGAACTCCCATAGAGATGAATGGATTTGCAGTTAGCATGCCAAGCTTGCTGCTGTGTTAATTTCTGTGGCCTCCGAGGAATATGAGTTACCCATTCTTATGATTGGTGGAAGTCCCAGCGGTAGGACCCCTACCGATCTAATAGCTATTTCTTATACTGTGTTGGAGATAACTTGTAACAACCTGAATACCCCTTTAATAAGAGGAGGTAAGTGTGGTCTGCACCTGCTGAAAAACAACTCCATAGCATTATCACTCCTCCAACAAACTGCATGTCTAGGGGCTGGATTTTATACACCTGTGGCAATGGAGCTGAATGAAACAAATTAATTCAATGACTAAGAGGGGTGTCCCAATACATTTGTCCATATAGTGTATGTGTAAGTTATTTTTTCCATATCATTGTTGACCATAGCCTTACAAGGCTAAGACGTTACCTTGCTCCATGATCTACTGCATACACATGTAACTCCGAGTTATATTTATTGATGACCTATCATCAGTATAGGTCATCAATATCAGATCGGCGGGGGTCTGACACCCGGCACCCCCGCCGATCAGCTGTTTGAAGAGGAGGCGGTTGCCGTATCAGCGCTGCCTCCTCTTCACTGTTTACATGCTGGCCATAACGGGGGTAGTGGGGAGTAGGTGTAATTACACCTAACTGCCCCATTCATTTCAATGGGAAGAATCACTCCCATACAAGTCTATGGAAGCGATTCTTCCCATAGAAATGAATGGGGCGGTGAGGTGTAATTACACCTACTCACCACTACCCCCGTGTCGGCCAGCATGTAAACAGTGAAGCGGAGGCAGCGCTGATACGGCGTGCGCCTCTTCTTCAAACAGCTGATCGGCGGGGGTTGCCAGGTGTCGGACCCCCGCCGATCTGATATTGATGACCTATCTTGAGGACAGGTCATCAATAAATATAACTCGGAGAACCCCTTTAATAGTCTCTCTGCGGCACTCCCACCATACCAATCTTCTCATCTGCGTCTTTTCTAGAATCCTAGTGATAGGACTGCATACAACTTCATAGGTTTCCTAGATAAAGTATATCTGAGGGGCTTCAGTCCCTTTTAAAGAGTAATATACAGTAGCACAGCAAGCAAAATACTTATACTACTAATACTACTAATTTTATTCAATTCAGTTGTAACATAAAATATTTTTCAGCCTTTTTGTTATCATAAGGATATTACTCTGGATCAGTTTGCATATTGTTAATTGAGTAAAATAGTAGGCTGCATAATTTATTCCGAATCAGCATCAGTCCTCTAACCAGAATAATTACAGATAAAAATGTACTGTAACATAATGACTGGAACGTGAACAAAACAATATATGAGGTGGATAGATTCCCAATTGTAAATAATTACATTATCATACAAATGGCATTTTATGGCATTCAGGATATTTCATATTTAGCGTTTCCTAGTCTATAGTACTTCATCAGCGATAATTACAGAAGCACCTGCCAGCCATGATTCTATGGCATCCTGTTGGAGCCACTAGATTACCCAGACACTTTCTTTCAGAAACCTGACCATGTAGACAATGTCCCCACCGATGTTATTGCCCCTCACATAAAATGTATGTAATTATAGGCTTCAGACCGTACTTAGGTTGTTTTTAACTAGTAAGTGGTGTATGTGGTTTCTCCACTTGCTTAAATGGGTTCTCTTGCTTCAGCAAATGGCATTTATCACGTAGAGAAAGTTAACCCCTTCGCGACCGGAGCTTTTTTCGGTTCTGCATTTTCGTTTTGCGCTCCCTGCCTTCAAACAGCCATAACTCTTTTATTTTTCTGTTCACATAGCTGTATGAGGGCTTGTTTTTTGCGGGACAAGTTGTACTTTCCAACGCCACCATTTAATATTGCATACGGTGTAGTGGGAAGCGGGAAAAAAATTCCAAACCGGGTGAAATTGCAAAGAAAACGCTATTCCGCTACAGTTCTACGGGTTTCTTATTTACAGCGTTCGATGTGCATTAAAACTGATCCGTTACTTTCATTCTACTGGTCAGTACGAATCCGGCAATACCTAATATGTATAGTTTTTCCTGCGTTTTCATAGTGATAAAATAATTAGAAAGTTGCCCTTTTTTTTTTTTTTTTTTCCTTGTCAAATCTTGACCCCTATAACTTTTTGGTATTTTTGTGTACAGAGCTGTATGGGGGCTCATTTTTTGCGGGACGATCTGAAGTTTTTATTGATACCATTCTGGGGTGTGTATGACTTTTTGATCACTTTTTATTTAATTTTTTTTAGAAAAAAAAAGCGACAAAAAACAGCAAATCGCCATTTGGACGCTTTTTTCCGCCACACAATTCGCCGTATTGGAATTTTTTTTTTTATTTCAAAAGTACGGGCGTTTTCGGTCACGGTGATACCCATGATGTCTATATTTATTGTTATTTAGGTATTTATTTTTTACTTATACGGAAAGGGGGGTGATTTGAACTTTTACATCTTTTTTATTTTTTATATATTTTTTAACATTTTTTTTTAATTTTTTTTTACTATTAGAAAGCTCAAATATGGGCTTATATATTGTGGCTTTTTTTTTTTTCTTTATGAGCAATTCTGGGTTTTATAGACTCAGAAAACCATGAATTGCTCATTTCTTATCCTGGCCTGCCATCTAGTGGCCAGAATAAGAATTGCAGTTTGAAAACTGTAATCCTCACCAGCGAGGATTACAGTTTTCATATGGTGTACAGACACCCCGATTGGCCACACGGGGTGTCTGTACACCACCCGGAAGCGAACGCTTCCGGGTTTAGACGCAACTAGATGCCGTGATCACGTGTGATCACGGCATCTAGTCACCCCGGAAGACGCCGCCGACACAGTAGGTAGCGGCAAGTCTCTGCTGTTAGAAACAGCAGAGACTTGCCGGCCATGACGCCCGCCGCACCCGCGAGCGGGCGCCATGTGCCCGCATCGCCCCAGCACCGTACATGTACGGCGCTGGTCGCGAAGGGGTTAATATAAGGCACTTACTAATGTATTGTGATTGTCCTATTCACTTTTTTGCTGGCTTGATTCAATGATTTTTCCATCACATTATACACTGTTTGTATTCAGGGGTTACGACCACCCTGTAATCCAGCAGCGATTGCCGTGCTTGTACACTATAGGAATAATCAGTGGCTGGGGCAATGGGAGCGTGCATAGGCCAGAGCTTTTACCCATAAGGTTCAAGCACATCCACCACTGCTAGATTGCAGGGTGGTCATAACCCCTGGATGCAATCAATATTTAATTTGATTGAAAAATTAACCAAGCTAGCAAAGGAGTCAATATGGACAATCATAATACATTAGTAAGTGCCTTGTATTAACTTTATCTACATGATAAATAGATACCTAGATAGAATGGAACTTTCCATTCTCCCCCCTTTGGCCAGAAGTGGGCCAGTCCTGCTTCCTACCAAAAGTGAATGGCAGTAGTGCTAGTTGATTCTAGTCTAGGCTAGGCAGGGAGGCGTAAGCCTGGGTACGGTCGCAGCCAGACATGCCTATAACAGCCAGTGGAGGCTAAGCTATGCCTGCCATGGAATCAGATGTATGGAAGATATAGCAGCCAGAAGAAATTGTTATTCAGCTGCCAGAAGATATAAATCTGCATCCCTCAGTCCAGAAATCAGCAGAAATATTTCAACCGAAGGTTCTGCAGAGAAACTTTAGAGAGACTGAGAGAAGGAATACTAAAACCTCCACTGTTGCTGTTGTCCATACAGTACTTTTGGGGACGCATTTCCACTGGAATCTTCTTTGGAACTGTGCCTTGTCATTGTCCGATGTACTACTACTCCTGTTCTGCACTTTATTAAGACAGACTTATTTATTCACACCAAAACAGCCTAATTACTGACTCCACCATTTGCTGCCCATTACACCTGTCATTTTGCCTTGCACCCAGAACAACACTAAACACCAAGGGCACCACAACTACCCCCAGACAGGAGCCCCAAAATCAAGGGGTGTCACAAGGGAGGAAAGACTTTGACCTCCAATCATTCCTTGGTCCCAGGGAAAGCCAGATGAGAGATCACTTCTGTGATCTGAGAGCATAACAATCCCCTCCGAGCCACAACCGCCACTTCTATCCTCTGGTCCCCTCTCCCAGTATGTCTGTAACATCAGCTGTCCCGGTTTAATGCCCCACCAAACCTTCTGTATACCAGAGGTTGCTTGCTTTTTTTTTCTTGCTGCATGTTTTCTCCATGTGGTTCTCACAGGTTCTCATATTTATCACCACAGGAACATGCTATACAGCGTGGAGACCCTGATGATGGCCTATGACGACTCAGTCGAGCATGGTAGCCTGCATGGTAATCAACCTCTTTCTTACCAGCCATTTACAGTACAGATACATTTTGGTTTCACTTCAATTACAGTGCAGTTTCACACGTATACAGTATATTAGTAGCACCCATCTGAGGGTTTATGGCTCCCATAGACAAATGTCTATGGCTCCCATGGACATATGTACAGTACATGTTGCACAAAAAATACTTTAAGGGGTGTTCCAAGATTTTTTTTGTTACTGATGACCTATGGTTATCAGTATCTAATCGGTGGAGATCTAACACCCGGGACCCCCGCTGATAAGCTGTGGCCTTCTCTCTGCTTTATCTAAGCCAAGTGACGACACATTCATCGATCATGTAGCCTAGGAGCAGATCACAGGAATGATCTGGAAAAACTTCCAGGAGGTCAACAATCATTGCAGCATTTCTCCCACCTGGGCATTATGGCAGATTGACCAGAAAAAAACTCAGTAAAAGACACATGATAGTTTGGGGAAAAAAAAACACCTAAAACATCCAGGCACTGCTCATCACCTGCCCAACACCATCTCTACAAGGAAGCATGGTGGTGGCAACAGCATGCTGTGGGGATGTTTTTCAGCGCTTGGAACTGAGAGACGGGTAAGATTGGAGGGAAAGCTGAAAGGAGAAAAGTACAGAGATATTCTTAATGAAAACCTTATTGAGTGTGCTCTAGGCCTCAGTCTGAGATGAAGGTTTACCTTCCAACAAGGCAATGACCCTAAGCACACAGCGAAGACAACATACAAGTGGCTTAGGGATGACTCTATAAAGGTTCTTGAGTGGCCCAGCCAGATCCCTAACTTGAACCTAATTGAACATCTCTGGAAAGACCTCAAAATGGCTGTCCACTGACGATCCCCATCCAACATGACAGAGCTTGAGAGGATCTGCAGAGAAGAATGTCAGAAAATCCTCAAATCCAGGACTGTAAACCTTGTGGTATCATAACCAAGAAGACTGGAGACTGTATACTTGCCAAAAGTTTTTCATTTAAGTCCTGAGTAAAAGGTCTGAGTACTTATGTCAATACAATATTTTGTTATTTCCTTTTCAGTAAATTGGCAAATATTTCTAACATTCTGCTTTCAGTTTCTCGTTAAGGGTTACTGAGTGCAGAATAATAATAATTTCTATTTTAGCACAAGGCCGAACATAATAAAATGTGAAAAAAGTAAAAGGCTCTGAATACTTTCCAAACACACTACCTTTATATCTTATTGTACTGTGTTACCCACATTGAACAGTTATTTTCACATCCTATTGGAATCCATTCTGATTCATTGAAATTGATTGAATAGGCATATTTTTCTCTGTTGTTCAGTCCACTCAAATGGAAGTTAGCAAATAAAGGTGCAGAGTGTTGGATCCATACCAATCTGGTATCAGTGACCTAACCAGAGACTAGGTCATCAGTATCGCAGTACTGGAAAACTCATTTAAAGGGCCTGTCTAATGTAAATGTATCTTATAGCAAAAGGTTTGTTCTGAATGTCGCCGGTGCATATTTATGCATGTGTTTAATATACTGTTATACATAGATAAAGTGGAACAATTTATTCATAGTTTTTCATTCTTGCGCCCCTTTTAAAACAAAACAAGTACACGTTAAAACATTTTGTTCCCTGACCCAAGGACACACACTGAAATCATGAATCAATACTTCAACTTTCAACAATAGATTTTGCTTAAACCATCATTCAGCCTGCATGCCAAATTTTATAGTGGGACCTCTCAGCCATTCCCATAGCTCTTCATTCATTCTCCATTTCATTAGCAGTGTAACTGCTACAGAGCCATTAGCCAGCTATTATAAAAATGAATAACACTTCAGATGGAATTTGAAATTGACAAGCAAGAAGAGCGATACCCCTTGTATCCTGCACATAGAATTATTTGAAACAAATAAGATAAATGCGGGGTATGTTGTCAGAAATGAGGAGAGCTTGGATGCATTTCATATGAGCCATTCATAATGCTGATCAAAAAATTCATGGAAATAAAGAGCAAGAGCTGAAGGAAGCTGCAAAGTTACTTTATACTGGGATAAAATTCACAATACCATAGGGCAGGGGTGGATTGGCCATAGACCCTACAGGGAAATTTCCCGGTGACACACAGCCGACAGCCAAGTTCAAAATAAACTGATTCTCTCTTATGCACCTGGCTAGCAGCTGCAGGTTCCCTCCTGAATTCAACTGTATTAACATACTTAGAACAGTGATACAGTTGAATACTGTGAAGCACATGGTAGTATTTGGTGCTGTGGTATTTGGTTTACAGTATCTGTGGTGGTTTATTGCCTTGCACTATTATTGCTGGCGTGCCTACTTCTGTTGTCCCTGCCTACATACGTTGGCGCTGAATAATTATGTTGCCCCATCTTCTGTCAATGTGGACCCACCTACAACATGGGGCCACTTAAACCTTTTCTTCCACGGCCACTTTTAGTTCCCAATCCGCTCCTGCCCTGCCACAGGGCCTTTTACAGGTAACGAATGTTCATAGGAATGATAGCTTTCCCAATTATTGGCCTGTCTAAACACCTCACTGATCAGATCAGATCTTTTATGCCATTATAAAAATGCCTACTACATTGCCTTAAGCATATCTCCCAATTTAAGCAGGAGATGTGGGGGTATACACATCAATGTTTATGCATTGTTATTGCTATGTATTTTCATGGTTATGCCTTTATTCCAGCAAAAGAAGGAATGGTTAGCAACGTTTGGTAACAGGAATGGAACTTACCATTCCATTCCTCGTCTCTTGGTAAGAGTGGCTGGTCCTACTTGCTGTCAGGAGGGATAGCTCCAGTTGAGACAGCAAGGAGTGAGGAAGCACATGCAGAGCTCCTACTACTAGAAACTGTATCCTATTCCCCTGTGAGACACTCCAGAGGGATATTTAGGAACCAGATCCAGTTCTCTGTGAGACCCACACTCCAGAGAAACCATCAGAATTCAGACTGCAACCATCAGTTGCAGAAGACAGAAGGGCGATTAGCAAAATTACAGTTTTACAGATACTGCTGCAAGATCAGGGATTAAATTTCCGGCGCAATCATCTACCTAAACAACCACCAGACAAAAATCAAGCTTGAACTGTATTTCAGTGGACACCTTTATCCACAAGTGCCTGCTAGTGCCAATCAATTTACATACAACATGCCACCATACCTCCACAGCTGGTGCAGAGAAGAAATGCTGATGTATGTATTTCAAGTTCTATTTTGCACTTAGTAAAAATGACTTTGTTAATTCTGGTCTCATTCTTCAGTACTACAACTAGTGTTGAGCAAATCGAAGTATCCAAAGTGAAATTCTGAATTTCAGGAAAAATTTGAATTGCCACGAAGCCTAATTTCCTCACGCTTCGTAGTGACGTCATCATGCTCACCACAGGTTCTTTGGAGGGTTTTCTTCAATCAAGACAGGAGCAGACAGCCTATATGAGAGAAAGTGGATGAGGTGAGTATTACTTTTTTTAACCCCTGATCAACCTCTGAAAGGCTGAATGTGAGTCACAGATGCAGCAATCAGAGTTCAATGCGGCATCTGAGGGCTTAAGTGACAGGGGGCAGAGCGATCAAAATTACCCATCATTGCACCCGCTGCATACAATGGAAAGTAATTTGTGACAAAGTAATTACAACTAATCGTAATAGTAATTAAAACTACTGTTATGGTCACATAGAAACATAAAGATCATGGTGCCAGAAGAAGATGATGGACTAGTGATAGGTCAACTCACTATACAGTACATGATCAATAGTGATGAGCGAGCCGAAGCGGCAAGATTCGGGATTCGCTCGAATATTGCCCGCTTCGGCTCGGCATGACGAGGCAGCGCGGACTCGTGACTATCCGTGCGTCACTGCCCGCGTGAAATGCCCGGTTTTTTCAACCAATCAGCAGCAAAGGTAAGCCTGTGGGAACGCCTGCTGTGATGTAACAGCCCCTATGTCTCCCCAGCACTGATTGGCTGGCAGTGACATGTGACCGAAATTGGCCTATGGTAGGAAGTCTAGGATCTGCAGCCTCAGCCTCATTCTGCATTGGGAAGGGAACCAGACAAGACATAGGAGAGTTAGCTCGTGTAGTGTGTGCAGCAGGCAGTTAGAACTTAGGAGTTAGGAAGCAAGAAAAGTCTTTTTAAAGACTATCTTTACTCTGAAAAACAGTATATACTATCAGCCTGTATTCTGTGTAGGAAAAGAAAGCCACAACAGTCTGTTAAAAAGCAATTGATTCTCTGAAGGAAACTACAGTGTATGCTGTCAGCCTTTGTGTGCAGAGCTGGTACACAGGCACAAACTATACATATCTTAAACAGATATATTCCTGTGCATGATAGGATAGGTCTGAAAAGAATTACAGCAAAAAATCTTTCTATATAGTGCGTTTATTCTGAGTGAGCTCAGCTGTCATAGACGGTACATCTCATCAGGGTGCCATATACCTAACAGCGTATAGATACCGTATTGCTCTGTGGTTTTCCGTTTAAGTTGCGCAAAGTGCGCATATTTTTTTTTTGGGATAGGTCTGAAAAGAATTGCACCAGCATATTTAACTATATAGTGCATTTAATCTGAGTGAGCTCAGCTGTCATAGACGGTGCTGTGAATACGGAATACATCTCATCAGGGTGCCATATACCGAACAGCGTATAGATACAGTATTGCTCTGTGGTTTTGCGTTTAAGTTGTGCAAAGTGCGCATATTTTTTTTTGGGGATAGGTCTGAAAAGAATTACAGCAAAATATCTTTCTATATAGTGCGTTTATTCTGAGTGAGCTCAGCTGTCATAGACGGTACATCTCATCAGAGTGCCATATACCTAACAGCGTATAGTTACCGTATTGATCTGTGGTTTTGCGTTTAAGTTGCGCAAAGTGCGTATAATAAATTTTATAATAATATAATAAATACAATAAATATAATAAATACGCCCAGTTGAGTGAGTTGCTCACCAAGGTGCGGCGCATATGCGCCCATTTTCGCAAGTCCACCACCGATGCCGCAACCCTCAGGACTGTGCAAGGGCGGCTACAACTCCCTGTTTACCGGCTGCTGTGTGACGTTCCCAGGCGTTGGAATTCGACGTTACACATGCTAGCCAGGGTGTACCAACAACGCAGGGCAGTTGTAGACTGCCAGCTGATCCCCCAAGGTGGTAGTCAGGCCAGTCAGCTTCCTCATGTCTATGCTGAGGAGTGGACGTGGATGGCTGGCATCTGCCAGGTCTTAGGTCCCTTTGAGGAGGCAACAGAGATGGTTAGTGGTGATGCACACATCATCAGTGTCACCATCCCTCATCCAGAACTCCTTGCGGAACCTAAGATCTGAGGATTCAGCAGTGTCACAGGAGGTGGGGGAAGACAGTGACATTGAGAGCACCCTGTTGTCAGTTTCGCAGCGCGGAACTGAGGAGGAGGAGGCGGCTGAGGAGGAGGAAGAAACTCTTGGGCACCATGCATCAGGGGGTGATTCCATGCTACCTGTTGAGCGGGTATGGGCTGAGGAGGATGAATTGGGGTCGGAGGAAGGGGGGGAGGAGGAGATGGAGAGTTCGCTAAGTGAGGAGGCTGAAGGCTTGCGTGTTGGCACAGTAGGGCACATGGCACAATTTATGCTTGGCTGTCTTTGTGGTGATCCCCGGGTCAAGAGGATACTGTCCACCAATGACTATTGGGTGTACACCCTCCTTGACCCACGCTACAAGGACAACTTTGCCCAACTAATACCCGTGGAGGAAAGGAGCACCCGAGTCACTTTCTACCACAAGGCCCTGGTTCAGAAACTGCTACAGGCCTTTCCAGAGCAGTCGAGCAACAGGGGGCGGACTGCAGTGGCCGAAGTTGGAGAGGAGAGGAGGGGGAAAGTCAGTGTAGGCGCCAAGGGCAGGGGTACACTATTCCATGCTTTTGCCAAGTTTCTTAAACCCCAGCAAGACACTGCGACACAGCCACAGGGCAGGAAGAGCAGGGCGGAACAGTACCGCAAGATGGAGAGGGAGTATGTCGCGGACCAGACCAACGTCCTGACCGATAACTCCACGCCATATAATTACTGGCTGGCCAAGCTGGACAGGTGGCCAGAACTTGCGCAGTACGCTCTTGAGGTGCTTGCCTGCCCAGCTGCAAGTGTACTGTCTGAAAGGGTTTTTAGTGCCGCCGGGGGTATCATTACGGACAAATGGACGCGCCTGTCCACCGACAACGCTGACATCCTCACGTTCATCAAGATGAACAGGTCATGGATATCCCCCCAGTTCTCATCCCCACCTCAGGCTACCTCCTAAATTGCTCGCTTTCCTCCTCCTCCTCCTCCTCCTCTTCATCTGAGTTGCATATGCAACAATTTTTCTGGAAAGTCATCCGTCTTTCTTATAACAAATTTTTAGTAAAGTCATCCGTCTTTCTAATAATAAATTTTCAGTAAAGTCATCTGTCTTTCTAATAACAATTTTTCTGGGAAGTCATACGTCTTTCTAATAACAATTTTTCTGGGAAGTCATCCGTCTTTCTAATAACAAATTTTCAGTAAAGTCATCCGTCTTTCTAATAACAATTTTTCTGGGAAGTCATCCGTCTTTCTAATAACAAATTTTCAGTAAAGTCATCCGTCTTTCTAATAACAATTTTTCTGGAAAGTCATCCGTCTTTCTAATAACAATTTTTCTGGAAAGTCATGCGGCTTTGTAACCAAATTTTTTAGGAAAGGCCATGGGGTTCTATACACACAGTGCTGACGGAAGCCCATCAGCCTTTCTAAACACAATGCCCACTGCCTCTCCCAAGCGGTTGTGGTGCTGATGTTGCCTCACACTTAAAATTGATCTGTTCCGCTCTCTTCCTCGGGCTGTCTGCGGAGAAGGCGGACACTCCAAACCGGTTTCATGGCGGCTCTCCGGCCCCTCATTAAGCCCAGGATCGTCAAGAAGCGGACGAAGAAGTTCATCCCCCACCAATCAGACCGTTATGTAAAGATTAAGCGTAACTGGCGTAAACCCAGAGGTATTGACAACAGAGCCCGCAGGAGGTTCAAAGGGCAGATCCTGATGCCCAACATTGGGTACGGTAGCAACAAGAAGACCAAACACATGCTGCCCACAGGGTTCCGCAAATTCCTGGTCCACAATGTCAAGGAGCTCGAGGTTCTCTTGATGAGCAGCAAGTCCTTCTGTGCAGAAATCGCCCACAACGTCTCCTCAAAGAACCGAAAGACCATTGTGGAGAGAGCGGCACAGCTCGCCATCAAAGTGACGAACCCCAACGCCAGACTGCGCAGCGAAGAGAACGAATAAATATCTCAGTGGTTATTTGTGCTAAATAAAAGTTAAATAAACACAAAAAAAAAGGTCTGTTCCTGTGCCTGATCCACCCAAGTTGAATCTGTCCCATCATGAGAAAGTCCCCCCAAGGAGTCCCCACTGTAACTTGCTTCCCATACAACTAACTCACCCCCCCGACACCTGTGTCTCACCATTGTCCACCACCTCCTCAGACAACACTGGTAAATCCCCACTGTCAGCACACTGAGACTGCAAAAGGTCTTGCGAATTGGGGCAGAGAATGTTCTGGGGTAGCACATCAGAGAAGGGGTGACTGTGGGGTTCCAGGGAATACGTGACCACATGCAATCTCCATCTAAAAAGTCATACTGAGGCTCACCGCCATGCTTTACACTGCAATCTTATTACTGAGGCTCACTACCATGCTTTACACTGCAATCTTATTGAAAGACAGACAATCAGGGGTTCACCGCCAGGTTGTCAGGCAGCATTTTTAAGTGGGTCACCATTACCGTGTCCCTGAAAATTGCCTTGGGGTCATCACCAGACTATTGGCCAGATTTAGAAAAAATGGTGCAATTAGGGAGCCTCAGAGGCATCCCTACATGCTGCCCCTGCTGTTTCCTATCCATTTCCAAGGTGTTTCCATCATTTTCTGAGGTTTTCACATGTTGGGGCAAACTTGACTGTACAGAACCTTTGGCCCCTGCAAAAATATTCGGGTCTCCCATAGACTTTAATGGGATTCGTGATTCGGCCCGAACCCACGAATCCCGCGGTGGGATTCGGGCCGAATTCCGAACCCCCGAATCTTTTAGGATTCGCTCAACTCTAATGATCAATATTCCTTGTCGATTCTGTGATGTTTAAGTAACAATTAATAGATTTATATTATATTTATTTTGACACTGTTGCAGGTTCATTGACTTATACTGTATTGAGGTGCTGCAATTGCACTGACTGAACCGCAAGATTTCAAAGTTTTCTTTCTGCTTTTTGCAGATTTTCTCAAAATATAGGACATAAGGACATCATTACAAATCTGTCATGGTCCTGGATAACAGGTTCATGATGGTTGCAGGTCTCAGCCTAATGACAGCTTCTTTTCATCAAACACCTCATTTTTGTATTACTGTATTTAGGGCAAGGAATGTCACATAGCCCAGTGTTATGGATGTCCATGTGGTTGTAGATTACCAGGATCTCAGACCAGGTTCAGGAATTACAATACAGTAGGTATTCTCCTTGCAACATTTAATCATGAAGTGAGGCTATAACCAAACCAATTAGCTGACAGATGATCATCTACAGTTCTATATATAGTTCCAATAAACTGTTATAGCACGAATCTGCTGCTAATTAACTGGTAATTTTGTTTTACAGCTCACACATTTTTTAATTATTCCAAATACAATTGTCCATATAAACATTTAGTTTTCCCCATGTTCTGCAAATTGTTTACGTATTTCCCTACTTTCTGCTATTAATAGAGAATTATTCACGAAATGCTTTTTTCAGGCTTTTGGGCAGTCTTAACAAAAATTAACTTTGTACTAATGTTTCACTAGGTTTTTCAAATTTCCTTCAATAGAAATGGGATATATATATAGTTAAATATACTGAGAGCTAAAGTTTTTATTATTATTATTATTATTATTATTATTATTATTATTACTATTATTATGTGTTTTATTATCACTATGCAGTAAGCCTTTACTTCTACGTTTTCAATTGTTGGAGGGTTTGAAAATATAAGGGGGGAATTCTGAAATCATTGCTTTGAGCACCCACAAAACTTGTCTTTTCTCTGGATAGGCATACCAATGCTGAAACAAACCTGGACTCTAAAGCTTATAAGACCCAAACTTGACGAAACGTGGGATCTAATGTAACTTTGCAATGAGGGAACCCACAGATCGGCTAAGTTCTGTAGATTTAGGTTTCACAGCCTGAACCTGAAACATCTGTATAAAGTACATGCACAGACTGACTGCCTAGTAGCACCTCTCTATGGTAAAGTACAGTACTGCATGTACTATATTGCTCTGTGCCAGGATCAGCAGCTTTAATTTTTACAGTACATTGTACTGTATGCACTGTACATTATCAGTAACAGTCATACTTCATTCACACGTCAGTGGGGTCAGTGATTTCCATCAGTGATTGTGAGCCAAAACCAGGATTGGAGCCTCCACAGCCATAAGATATAAGGGAAAGATCTGCTCCTGTTCTGTGTTTAGAGACACAACTGGTTTTGGCCCAAAATCACTGATGGAAATCACTGACCAAAATACTGATATGTGGATGAGGCATTACTTGCTTTTTTATTTTCTTCTTAATTTAGTATTCCATTTTTGGCATTTCAAAAACAGGTACTAGTTTTGCATATAGTTGTGGAATTACAATAGTTGTCCTGGAACTAATTATCCTCTTACAGACAGCCTGTTTTGGACCTTAGTGGCCAAGCAATTTTTTTTTTTTCATTTTTTCATTGTTACATTCCAAGAGCTATAATTTTTTTAAAATCTTTTTTGTGGGGCAAGTTTTAGTTTTTAATGACACCATTTTGGGCACACAAAATTTACTGATCAAAGCCTCATTCACACGTCAGTGTTTTGGTCAGTGATTCCATCAATGATTGTGAGCTAAAACCAGGGTTTTGGGCTACACAGACATAAGGTATAAGGGCTCATGCACACGGCCCGTGCCTGCCCGTGCCTGCCCGTGCCCGTATTGCGGCCTGCATACGCTGGGTTCACAATACACGGGCACCGGCCGTGTGCAGCCCACATCACGGATCGCGGACCCATTCACTTCAATGGGTCCACAATGCGGGAGATGTGGAGCGGAGGCAAGGATTGGAACACCACGGAAGCACTATGGTGTGCCTCCGTGGTGTTTCTGGTGTTCGTGATGTTCGCAAGCACTACTTTTTTGCGGTGCGGACCCACGGATGCGGATGGCGGACCCCATTCAAGTGAATGGGCCAACTATCCACATGCGGTGGCCACAATGTCAGTGCCAGTGCATTGTGGACCGCAAATTACGGTCCACAGCACGGGCACTGACTGCACACGCTCGTGTGCATTAGCCCTAAGGCTACATGCACACGACAGTGAAAAAAAAGTCTGTTAAAAATGGACACACTGTCAGTTTTTCATGGCCATTTTGCATCAGTGTGTGCATCCATTTTCTGGCCGTGTGTCCATTTTTAATGTCCGTTTTGCATACATTTTGCATCAGTTTTTCATGTCCGTTAAAAACGGACATGAAAAATTGATGAATTGGATTGGCAGTTATTTCTTGCCCCCAACTATAATCATGACCCCCATGATGCCCATAATGTCCTCCATTGTGCCCCTAACTAAAATAATGTCCCCTACGGTGTAAATAATTTTTTATAGTGTCCCAGCTAAAATAATGTCCCCCATGTAGGCCCCCTGGTAAAATAATGTCCCCCATGTAGGCCCCTGGTAAAATAATGTCCCCCATGTAGGCCCCCTGGTAAAATAATGTCCCCCATGTAGGCCCCTGGTAAATAATGTCCCCCATGTAGGCCCCCTGGTAAAATAATGTCCCCCATGTAGGCCCCCTGGTAAAATAATATCCCCTATGGTTTAAATAAATGCCCCCACAGCTGCTTTTTGATGATTTAAAAAAAAAAAACCTCACCTTCTCCACTTGCTCGCGCTGCAGCAGTCTCTTCTCCCACGCACAGGACCTGCCGAAGAACCTGCGATGTAAGCAATGACGTCACTGAATGCGCCAACGTGATGACGTCACCGCGCATAACGCAGGTCCATCGGCAGGGCCTGCTCAATGAAGACTGGAGACTGCACTGCGCGAGCAAGTGGGTAGGGTGAGTGGCCATATGGTACCCGTTTTTAACGGCCGGTAGACGGGAGCACTCCTGTCAATCGGCCGTTAAAAACGGCCCCATTTATTTCAATGAGGCAGTCGGGCCGTGAAAACGAGCCAGAAATAGGACATGTCCTATTTCTGGACGGACGCTATTCACTGGCCGTTAAAAAAACGGCCATGTGAATAGCCCCATAGGCTGACATTCGCACAAAAAATGGCCGTGTGACGGCCGCTACTTAGACGGCCGTCACACGGCCATTTTTCACTGTTGTGTGCATGAGCCCTAAGGGAAAGATCTGCACCTGTTCTGTGTTTAGCCGCACCTGATTTTGGCTCACAATCACTGATGGAAATCACTGACATGTGAATGAGGCATAACTGTTATTAACTCTTTTTTGGGGGGATAGGAAAACAAAATGTTTTACCACCACTTTTTTTATACAATCTAAATTTTGCTGCATTCATTTTTCTAAATAAATAACATGATAACTTTAGTTTCTGGGTCAATACGATTATAATGCTACCAAATACACACTATATAGGGGTTTTATGGTTAACTACTTTTGCGCAATAAAAGTTTTTGCCTGACCACATACAAAAACTCATAACTTTTTTATTTTGAGCTTGAGGGCTAGATTTTTGTCGGACAACTTGTAGTTTTCATTAATTAATCATGTTGAGGTACATAACACTTATTGATTGCTTTTCATTCCTGGTGTCAAATAAGCAAAAAAAAACAGCTATTAAGGCATTCTGGTGTCCACCATGCAGGATAAATTACATAATAATTGTGTAGTGCAGCAATACCAAATATGTGGTGGAGATTTTATTTTTGTCATGTTTTCCATTGAAAAGATTGAAAAGTGCATTTTTTGTTTAACTTAGAGATATATCTATTTTATTTAAAGGGGTTGTACCATGAAGAATATTCTACAGTTTTCAAACCAGCCCCTAGATATGAATACTGTAACTGCATGTAATTAAAATTTTTGCTGATTTACTCAATAAAATCTATCTGTATGGCTCCACCTGCTATTTGTTTTTTTTACTTATTTCTTTGACCTGCTAACTGAAAAGGCCGCACATGCTCAGTTTCATCCTTCAACTGCCTCCTGAGCTGTGATAGGGAGAGCTGAGACACGCCCCCTTAGCTGTAGAAGAAAAAGCACTCTTGTTGCGCTGTCAGCTTAAAATAAATCTAGCAGAGCAATGAATGGGGAGATCTCTGGATTCATGTGAGGTACAGGGCTGGTTCTAGCTTTGTTAATAAGAGAATGTCATGTACTATATGTCTGATTTTTCTTTTTTACATTAATCATGGAATAAGTGGCAGTCTAGCCTAAGGCTCATTGATGACTTCCTTAAAAAGGAGTATTCGCAGTCACTATGGGTTTGTAAGGCTCCTGTTCAAATTAATAATCAACCATGAAATAGGTGGGGAGGCAGAGTTCACTAAGGTTCCATTCACACGTCCTGTTTTTCTTTCCTGATTCGATCCAGATTTTTTCAGGACCCATTGAAATGAATGGATCCAGATCAGGATCAGGATCAAATCAGGAAAGAAAAACAGTACGTGTGAATGGAGCCTTAGAGTGAGAGCTGTTCTTGGTTATTGACTAAAAAGGAGTTTTCCCAATTCTTGTTATACCACTTTGTGCCTGCTATGTATATTCAGCAATATTTTGAGCCACAAATGGTGCATTCCTTCAAATATATTGGCCCATTTTGCTAATCCTCTTAGCAAAGCATCTATTCATAGATGTTTTTTAAAAAAATGTTGAGGTAGGAGGATAGAGTATCTGGAACATGCCATGTTCTAATTTTTTGTGCTATTTGTGTGTGAATTATGGAACATTTTACTTGGTAATTGTATGCTAATATCAATATAATTATACAGTTTATTTTTGGTTATTTAAGTCTAGCCTTTTTCATTTTTACTGAGGTGCTCATGAGAGGTCCACCAAGCTCTTGCTTCACCTATAGTGTTTCATAAAAACTAGTGCTTTCTACCAACACCTAGGAATCAAAGCATCCACAGGTGCAAGCCTCGTTCACATCTATGTTAGGCTACATTCATATCTCTATTAGGCCTCTTTCACACGACAGTATTTTTTCCGGGCTTCGATCAGCATTTTTTGCTGATAAAATGTGGACCTATTCATTTCTATGGGTCTGCAAAAAATACTGTGTGAACTGTGTGCTGTCCGCATCCGTATGTCCGTTCCGTAGCCTGCAAAAAAAAAATAGAACATGTCCTATTCTTGTCCGTTTGGCGGACAAGGATAGGCATTGGATCCGCAAAAAAAACGGATGCCATATGGACGTCATCCTTTTTTTTTGCGGATCTGCAATTTGCGGACCGCAAAACACAACGGTCGTGTGAAAGAAGCCTTAAGGAGATTCAGCTGCCTGATCCAGCGCAAATGCTGGCTGTTGGCCGGACAAAAAAACTTTTCATGTAACATTTTTTGTCCAGCCGAAAACCACCATTTATGCTGGAAAGCAGCCAGATCACCGCTGGCCCTTATTGCAGTCAATAGGGATCTGATGGTGAAGTAGAGGATTCAGTAATGCTGAATTCTGTGAGATCCGACAGGCTGCTCTGTGCAGGAACAACCTAACGGAGATGTGAACCAGGCCAAAGGAGATCCAGCAGGCTGTTCTACTTTGCTGCTGGACCCCTATTGACTACAATGAAGTTCAACAGTGATCTTGCCACTTTCCAGCATAAGTGCCTTGTTTTAGCAAACAAAAACTGTTGCATGCACATTTTTTTGTCTGGTCGAAAGCTGGTATTTGCCCTGGATCAGGCAGCCGGTGAACGGAGATATGAACACAATCTTACTAAGCTTATTAATTGGACACCACACACTTGAAGTTTTTTGCAGCTGCAGCCAGAATACAGCCAATATGAGCAACAGAAAGGGTCACATTTACGTCAGTTTTAATTTTCCCCTCTGCGCTGCCATTAGATTGGTCTAATTTATCATGAAGTGTGCATCTAGTCATAAATTAGGCACATCTGTGGTAGTCTGGCTGGCATAGTTTTTCATTCACATTTACGCCTGTTTCCCCGTCACTGCCCCTGACACTTCCCCTGCCCCCTCACACCTAACTGGCAGACATGACGTAAAACCGGTTGTGTGACTACATATTGTCACACGGCTGGTTATAAAAATGGCTTTGCGACTATTTTACGCCTAGAATAGTCTCAAGTACCTTAGTAAATATGCCCCAAACTGTCTCTGTAAAAAACACAGCTCAGGTGAACCAATGTCAATAGCAGTACTCAATCAGTAGCTGTTCACAGTAACTATAAAGCCATGTGATGTTGGGGAAGAATAGGGGGCACTTAGAAGGTGCTTGCCGGCTCGCCTGATCTAATGTAATGTGCATAACCAATAAGCTGCTAGCCAGCATGGTGCACTACACATAACCATGTGAATGGCCCCACATAAATACTTTGTTTCTGTTCAATTAGAATGCAAACTTCCACCCCATAGAGGCTCAGGCCTCTACATAACTTTGGTGCTTGGTGCTGCCAGACGTGTGACATGCTTTCAGATCCCTTGCTGCCGTAGTTGAAGATCATTTTCCATGCCATAAACTGGCATAGAAAATCATTAATGAAACGGGCCAGACAGGGGCGTACATAGAAATCATTGGGCCCCATAGCATGAATCTTAATTGGGCCCCCATGCCCCTACCTATCCCTGGTCCCTCTCACTACTTGTGCCCTGGCCCCTCCCCTGCCCCACCTATGAACTGTGCATGCTTCTACTTATTATATAGTATACCATACTCCCATGTACTATCTGCTGCGTACTATATAGTGTGCCATTCCCGCCTAAGGCTTGTTTAACATTTGTGTTAAAACAGATATGCCAAGTGGTGCCCGGACAAATACAGCTGCACGCGGCCGCATCTCTGCCGGTCCCCACTATGGGGCAGGACGGAACCTCGGCAGCACCTGGTATTCATGGATCCGGCACGCTGTTCCTGGCTAGAATAGCCTGTCGGATCTGTTTTAATGCAAATGTGAAACAAGCCTAAAGATTGTGCCTTCTGCTCCATATTATAAAGTGTGCCATATCCTTCCCTGCCCCATGAGCTGTTCCTTCTGTTATTGCTGATTTTTATATAGTGTATCTGAGCCCCCTCCCTCTTCTCAATAAGGTGCATTGGATTCTCCATCTAAGCACTACAATCTCCATGGCACACACCAGCCCCCAGGAACTTTTATCATCAGTCTTGACTAATAACTTACAGCAGAACACAGATCTTTCTCCTGTGCGTCTCCTTCAGCGTACAGAGATCGGGAGGCAGGGCCCAGGGCACACTGCAGATCGCGGAGCTGGAGGTCACGCTAGGCCAGGTCAGGTCACAGATGGTGTGTGTGAAGGCAGACAAGTGTCATGTCTGCAGATCATACTGCAGCTTAAGTTTCTGTGCTGTGCAGAAGGACAGAGCACTCACCACTGTTGTCACTAACAGACTGGTTAAGGAGGGGGCCCGAAATCAGGGAGCAAGGAACCAGAAGGGGGGGGCATTCATCCACAGCCTGGGGCCCTATTAACTATGGGCGCCATAGCAGCTGCGTGGTCTGCCTGTATTAGAGGTACGCCACTGGGGCCGGCCTCTTCTGCGCCCACACCACATCCCCTTTTTCCGCCACCTCGGAAAAGTGGCTTGGGCGTGGAAAAGTAGTAGATTTTGCCAAAAAACCCTGCAACAAAAATATACCAAAAGGCGGTATAAAAAAATAATAAATGACAACTGTTATTTATACAATAGATCCTTTTCTATTCCCTTTAACAAAGTAATGTTTTAGTTGAGAATTTTCACTGTGATATTTTTTTATAGTATTTTTAGATACTTTATTATCTTGTGGTTCTGAAAGTCAGACCAAATTTAAAGTGCTAAAAAGGTTTTCACAGCTTGTTCAGAACATTTGGTGTCCCCATGTGGTGATTTAGCGATCCACATAGTCTGAATGCAGTTTTTAATCTTGAGTTCTGGTCACCAGCAGGTTTCTCCAAATTCAGAAGGAAATGCTTGACAGATCTGTCCTGACATTCACCTATTAATTAGTTAAACAGGCAAAGTAACTGGGCTAATTTCTCCTGAAGATTCTGATTCTTCAGTATGTATAATACATCAGCGTAAAAAATTAGACTGAAAAATAATGAGTTTGCAATTTATAACTAATAGATTTTAAAGACGAATTCAGATCCATTGTGGAGGCGCTGATTGAAGTATGAATGCATTATTTTTCTACTTTGAAACTAAGTAGGAAAAAAAGGTAAATTGCCATTGATGGTGCGAGAATGAGCGAAAATAATCACAAGCACTTTCCCATGAGGGATTATGGACATTTTTTCTACCTTAATGTATCTTCAGGCAATACCTCTAATTGGGCTATCATCATTTTACACAGCTCTGCATTTTGTTCATTCAAACGGGGAAAATGTTTGATTTGAACATTCTTCTTTTCATATTGAAATTACAAAGTCCTGACATGAATACACAAAAATCGTATGCGTTGATGTTTTACTTTTAATTATGTGGTGACTATGTTTGTAGTGCAGAAAGCGCGCATTGATTTATTATTTCCATGACTGTACTTTGCCATTTGTTGTGATTCTGGACAGTGCCTGGCAATTACGGCATCTTTTGAACTAAATTCAGAGAAAGGATTTGCATTTTTATGTTCATTGTTTTCTTTTTATTCATTTTTCAAAAAGGCATAAAGGATGTTTCTAAAAAATGAAGTGAGAAAACATTCTTTCCAAGCAAATACAGGGACTGGCAAAAAGATGGAGAAGAGTTTGTTACAGGGAATAATATACTGTGTTTAAAGTGGTTAAATATTAATTTACTCTGTTGGGTAAAGCTAGTGTTGAGCTAAACGAGCTTCGAATCCTAGATCCAAAGTTGATTCATTCAAAACTTCGTTTGAATGGTATATGGAGATTTGTCTCCATATAGTATTCCATTGTATGGGCTCTGGCAAGGCGAAGTGAGGACTTCAGTGAATAACTTCAGGATTTGATTTTTTTCAACCTTAAAACCATTTTAAAACATGGATCATAAGTCGGCTTCGGAACTGAGGTATCTGCCAGAACCGAAGCCAACTTTGGATACATGTTTTAAGATGGTTTTTAATGTTAAAAATCGATGGCTGAAGTAATTCACCAAGACTTCGGTGACAACTCACTTCACCTCGCCGGAGCCCATACATTTTAATGTTGCAGGGAGATGGGTCTCCAGACAACAATAAAATCAAGTTTTGGGCGAATTGACTTTGGATCTAGGATTTGAAGCTTGATTCGCTCAACATTAGGTAAAATAATTCTTAAAAATGCTTTTGCATGCGGATATTGCAGTTACATTGTTTTTATGGTGCCCCCTGGTGTTCGTTTGATTCCCTCTCAGACTGTCCACCTTCTTCTGGTGTGCTTCTTCTGGTGTGCTGATTATCTGACCTTACTGCTTATGTAGAAAAGAATTTAAGTGATGAGATTGAGCTACCACCAGTACTTTTAAAACCTTAGGCGTGAATTAAAATCCTAGCTTACAATTGCTATACTTTACTACTATTGTATGTTCATCTCTGCAGTGATTGGGAGTGGTGGGCACTACAGCTATCCAATCACTTTGCTCATGTGTATTCCCCACCGTCCCTTTATTACTTTCAGTGAGTGTTCTAGGTTGTTAGCGATAAAAGCTCTTTGAATATCAATTATAAACACTGCCCTCCCCCCACCCCCGACATGTTTCTCTAGATCCCTGGCATCCCCAGGAGTGACAGGCAATGACTCCCGACTTCTTAGAGAGGACCTTTCATAGGATTTTGGGTAACAAACTGTTATGCTTACCAGATAGGATGGCCCCTACAGATGCCAGACTTTGTTTTTTCTAAAATACCCCCTTGTTCCGGCGTTGTGTGCCCCGCTGTTTTTAGGGCCTAATATGTTAAATTAGAGTATCGGTACAGGGAGGAGGGGACGGCAGGGTTTTTCAGTTGGCGTCTCCTTCTTCCTGACTGTAGCGTGGTCCAATCACAGTGGAGGTTGTCATAGCCAGGGGGAAGGTGAGCAGTTTTTTCTCCTTGTGACGCTCAACAGTGATTAATCCCTAGGTGGATGCCTCTATTTTGATGTACACTCCTAATCAACAAGATGTTTTTAATTTGTGCAGTATATAGCTGAAGCCTGCTCCTGTTGAATTTATTAGAAGCCCGTTGGTAAAGGAGAGAGTAAAAAAGGTCACCTTTTCGGGGTTGATGGAAACAAATGATTTTGATCAAAATATATTTGCTCCATATTGCTCCATATAGTGAATATAATATTAGTAAAATGTATAATCTATATATATTTAATGTTTGCAAAATGCTGTTGCATTATGTTTTTGTTATAGTTAGGATAGGTCATCAATCAGTGGTGTGTCTGGGGGGAGGGGTTAGAGGCAGTCCGCCCCGGGTGCCTGCTCTCAGGGGGGTGCCAGAAGCAATGAGCACTTCCATCAATACAGATGGAAGCACTCATTTCTGGAGTGCCAGGTTGCTGCAGTCCTGTCACTCACCTACTGCTCAGCTCCCCATGCTCCTTTTCTCCTGCACTGAATGGTGAAGCAGGAAGACTTCTGCTCCCTGCTCCACCATTCAGCCTACAGGCACAGATTAAGATGCTGGCATGTGTGGGAGGAGCCTGCAGCTTGGGATTCTGCCTGTGCTCCTCCCTCATTGCTGCAGCACCATCTGTGTCTGCAGGGGAAAGCAGGATGAAAGCTTCAGGAATGGTACAAGGAGAGTAGGGGGCACAGAGGGCATTACATATAATGAAGGCGGCACAGAGGGCAATACTACAAAGGGGGCACAGATGTCATTACTATTACAAAGGGGCACAGACGGTTTTACTACTCTTAAGGGGGCACAATGGGCATTACTAATGTGAAGGGGGTACAGAGGACATTACTACTGTGAAGGGGACACCTTTGCTGATCAGTAGTTTGGGAGTGACTCCAGTGGCCCTGGAACTGCACAGCTCAATCTCTTGTGTAGTGGACGGAGCTAGCTACTATAGAGCTGCTCCCATTCACTTCAATGGGAACTATGCTGCCGTTACCAGCTCCATCTACTACATAGTGGATAGAGTTTATTACCAGCACCTATTTCTGGAGCCAGAGTTAAACCCGGCAGTTGATTGGTGAGTGTTACGGGTGTTAGACCTCTGCCAATCTGATATCAATGACCTATCCTAGACATAGGTAGTCAATTTTTAAACCCTGGCGAACCTTTACAATGTTTTCCATCTAGTTTTATATAAAATGACAGTCATGATGCCAAAAAATGGGGACATAAATTAACACATTCAGCTATACTACATTTCTATCTTCAATTAAATGGAACATTTGAGCAGACATGTAGCAGTTCATGAAAAACATGAATCCAAACTGTAATGTATAGGATGTCAATATTTGAACAGTGGATGGCAATTTTCCATCACCCCTGCTAATTAGTTGAATGTGATGACCTGCCACAACCTGAACCATATGAATGTCATTGTGCCTGGGAAAACAATGAAGAGAATGAAATGCTCAGCTGATTGGTTGGGTTATCAAGAGTAGGACCTCCCGACCAATCAAATATTGATGGCTTATTCTAACTCCTAAAAAAAAAAAAAAGAATTAAAGAGTCCTCATTTGAAGAAAATATGTACAGTTTTTCTCTTGTAGCCTAAGTAGTTTGCACTTCACACTTCTCATGACTTCAGCCTAATCCCACCTAGCTAAAGAAGTAAACATTATGGTTTCCCAGTCAAAAATATCTGTGTATGAATTACATTATTTTGATCAACCCCCAAGAAATACACCCTAGTAACATGTATTTGGTTTGTAAAGTCACCTCCAAAAGGGTTTGTCTTCTGCTAGATCTTTGGAGCCTATAATGTCAGAGCTTGGGCCCACCATAGAATCCTTTGATACTTTTCTGGTAGAGTTTGACCTTGGTAATCTGTGACACCATTAGAACACCATTCAAATCTACCTATAGCAGAGCTTGTCAATTTTTTTTTCTACTGGGACCTCACCAGCCAGAACATGGTGGTGTCTGGGCCTTTCCATTGGTTATAGTATATGCAAAAATGTTTTCAAGTTGGCCCAATTTATCCTCAATTTGTCTGTTGTATATTGAGTACATTGGTCGTAGCATTAAAATATGCAAAATTCAGCCGCTATTGTTGCTAAATCAGTGATGGGTGCAACCAGAGAAATACTTGTCAGAATATAATCAAAATTAACTCACCAGCTTCACCAAACCAACAATTGGGGGCACCTTACCAGTGAGGCCCACCTTGAATTTGAGAAAAACTGCTGTAGAGCATTGAGCTGTACAGTATATTTTCACTAATATAAAAGACATTTGGACATCAGACTGTAACTGCAGATGTATAACATAAATGTGCAGCATGGTGGCTCAATAGTTAGCGCTGGTATCCTGCAGCACTGGTGTCCAAGGTTTAAATCTCACCAAGGACAACATCTGCATGGAGTTTCTATGTTCTCCTTGTGTTTGTGTAGGTTTCCTCCCACCCAAAGACATACGAATAGGGAACTTAGATTGTGAGCTCCAATGGGGAAAGTGACTGATGTTAATGTCTATAAGTTCTGTGGAATATGTTGGTGCAAGTAAAATAAATCTACTATATACTGTAGGTCCTGTAGTCAACAAAGATACAATTAGATTTATAAGCATAGCTATCAATTAGTAGTCAGTGTAGATCCAGCACCATCCTTTTCATTAAATTTCTATTTTTATTGATACTTTACAGTAACAAATTTCATACCTGAGCTGTTGTCACGTAAACCATAATTCATTATAACCTTTCCCCTCTCAAAGGGCAAATATAGTTAATTAAACCATATCTCAGCCTAGACTATGAGTGATTAACGGCTATGATTAATGGCTTGTGTGTTTGTTGTCACTTAACAAATGCGACCACTTCAGTCATATTTCAGAGTTTGTTTCGGCTTGTCAGTTGTTGTGCAGTTTTTCTAATGGCTCTATCTTCTCTGGTTAACAAGTTGGTTTCAGAGCTGGACATTTCACAAATTATTGGAGCACTAATTGGTTTCTGCATAATTGTTGATCCCGCTGCAGCAGTGATTTTGACATTTAACAGAAAATACACATATCTGCCTCCTGATATTCACTGACCACCGACCAAGATATTGTTCAAAGAATTAACGATGTTTTCATATCCATTAATTAGCTGTATGTATAACCCTTCCGCTAATACACCTTATTTTGTGGCTGTCTATGAACTAATGAAGAACTGCTCTGTTTTTCAAGACACCAATGTAACACTAATTTGTCTAAGGACTATTAGAGACAGAAGCAAAGTATTTGTGTACTGAGCTACTTAATATTTTATGAAAACAGTGATAAATTTTGCTTTAGCCTTTTTCAGTTCACTACGCTTCTCTAATTAGACCTTAATAAGTATTTATAAGGAGTCAGCTACTATTAAACTTTTAAATAAATTCCTGTTTGGGCATGGAGTACAAGTTTAAGAACTATATCATACCTTAACTTTGCTCTAATCAGGTTAAGGACTCAATTTCTCATTAATTCAATTCCATACAATAATGCCACATGTCAGTTAAACCCTTGACAAGATGTAATCTGCTACACAACCACTGGGTGGTTGCACATAGACACACGGTGTCCCACTGAAAGGAATTAATGTGACTCTACCTTTTGCACTGTGAATCCCATAGCATGTATATTGAAAGGGAGGGAGTTTCCTAGCATAAATCATTAGGCTGTAATGGCACCTCCCTTTCTACCTAGATGAAGTAGTTCAGTCTAGTGGAAGTAGTGAGTGAGTAAGCATCAAAAGGCAGCAAGGAACAAAGTTAAATCAGGGAATACTCCAACCCTATGGATTAAAAAGCAGCTAAGTGACAGCATATGTGCCAGCCATTGAGGGAAAGAGCTATTATTGAGTAGAAAGCTCAGAAAGTTTCATAAAGGAACATGCAGAGCACCAGAGAAGAACATCTTCATTGAGGTTACAGGCTTTCCTGCATGTTGGTGGAAGCAATAAGCTTCAGGTTCCCCATCAGTCTAAAAAAAAACAGATTGGCCATCTGTTGAGAGACTGTATTCCACTGAGAATACTGTGGAGATACCAACATAGTAAGAGTCAGAGACAAGTTTCTCCCCCTCAGTCGATTTTGGAAGACTGTGCAGCTTATAAAGGAAACTTTTACTGTGCCCACTGCCTCCCATAAAGAGGTTTGGGAAATGATATATGTCAACTGTAAAGACTGCATTTTATGTGTACTGTGCCTGTGTGAAGCATCTATTGAATTACTTCAGTAAAGTACAGTGAAGTACACTGCAGATAAATATAGAATAGACGTCTCATGACACAATATCACAAAGTCATGCTGTTTTGAAAATTTGGAAAGTTGGTCATCTCATAGCACATATATCATGAAATGTCTAGTCAACTACCTACTAAGTATTACTTACTGTATTTGTTTTTGATATATATATATATATATATATATATATATATATATATATATATTTTTTTTTTTTTTTTTTTTTCAAATAATTATTAGTAGGAGTGTTAAATGATTCTTCAAAATGAAAATGTTTCTCTTGACATCTTTCCTAAACCCAATTATTTCACAACAAAGAGCTTACGTTCATTAATGTGATGATCAAGAAAATCAAAAATACCATTAAAGGCCCCCATGCCTATTAACCCCTTAGTGACCAGCCTGTTTTTGGCCTTAGTGACCAAGCGTTTTTTTTTCTTTTTTCATCGTCGCGTTCCAAGAGCTATAACTTTTTCATTTTTCCGTCTATATAGATGTATGAGGGCTTATTTTTTATGGGAGAAGTTGTAGTTTTTAATGGTGCCATTTTGGGGTACAGATAACTTTCTGATTAACTTTGATTAACTCTTTCTGGGAGGGAAATGGGAAAAATTGCAATACCACCACTGCGTTTTTACATTATAAATTTTACGGCGATCATTTTTCGGTATAAATTACAACATATATTTATTCTCTGGATCAATACGATTACAATGATACCAAATACATATAGTTTTTTTTGCGTTTTACTACTTTTTTGCAATAAAATCCTTTTTTTAAAAGAAAAAAAAAGTTTTTGCATTGCTGATTCCCAAGAACAAATTTTTTTTTAATTTTTCTTTCTATGGAGTTGTGTCAGGGCTTCATTTTTGCGGGACAACTTGTACTTTTCATTGGTATGCTCTTTGAGTAAATGACACTTTTTGATCGCTTGTTATAACGTTTTTTTGGTGGCAACTAAGAATAAATTAGCAATTGTCTTTTTTTTTAATTTTTTTTTAATTGTGTTTACCGTAGGGGCTAATTTTTGTGATATTTATGTAGTACGGGTCGTTACGGACATGGCAATACCAAACATATGGGGAAGATTTTTTTTTTGCAATTTTTTTCATTGAAAAGCTTATTTTCAATGGAAAAAAAAGAGTAATTTTTTTTATGGGATTTTTTTAATAGAAAAAATGTGTTTTTTTTTTTTTACTTTTTTACCACTTAATAGTCCCACAGAGGGACTATAACAAACAGTACTTTGATTGCCTTTAAAATGCAATGCATTATCCCTATAGTGCATTGCATTTTAATGGCAATGCTATTCATACTTTGACCAGCAGGCTGCGCCAGAGAGGCGCAGTCTGCTGGTAATCTACTCAAGGCTGGTCTGGGGCCTAGATCAGACCCCTGCCAGCCTTCCCACACATCGGCACCCTGCGATCGCTTTTGCAGGGTGCCGATGGGAGACAGAGGGAGACCGCTCCCTCTGTCAGCACTTTACATGCGGTGGGCACCATTGCCGACGGCATGTAAAGTGTTAAACAGCCCGGATCGGCACTCCTGCCGGTCCGGGCTGTTAGAGCAGGGCCGCGGCTTTCATGTGAGAGCCGGGCCCGTGCTCCCCGCTGCACGGGAGACCCGTGCAGCGCTTAGACTGGGCCGCCGTGAAAAAGCGGCGGCCCAGCCTAAGGCCCGTTAGTGACCGCCGTAAAAAGGCGTATGGGTGGTCACTAAGGGGTTAAACAATTGTTGGCCAAACCTGCTATTTTCATCAGGAACTGACAACAATCCAGTGCATATTGGGAGCCTTGACTTTCCCCGATATATGATGTTGTGGGAGAGAAAAATTAGACAGGTTCAGACAGAACATCACCACAGGTCCTATACTTCTATTAAAGGGACTGCACAGAGCATAGTGTAGTTCCCTGGTTAGATATTAATATCTGACAGGACCTGTGATAACATCATCACCTGTACATCTAGTAAAGGAACTGTACAGCAGAGCATCCTCACAGGTCCTTGAACACCCAACAGCATGGAAGATGAGCTCTCCACTGAAACTAGAATGGAGTAGTAAGAGGAGGTCCTCTTCTTTTCTCTTCATTTGCCACCCATTCCCTATATATATATATATATATATATATATATATATATATATATATATATAATATAGTACTGCAGACAGTTACAGCCACTATTACCTCATGTACAGTACCTCACATAGTGACCATAATATATAACTACTGTATATACTCAAAAAACTGTAGAGTGTGATACAGTTCGTTTTAAACATTAACAATTATTATTTATTATAATCAATTAAAAATGACTGGTAGAATCGAGTATGAAACATCACCAACCATTTATTCCTCTCTGGAATATCATTAGCGCCAATAAAGATATAACAAAATTGCACTTTGCTCTAGCTAGGAAATATACATAATCCTAATTATATAATCCTTAACATCACGCATATGCTCAGACTATCTGCAGTGGAAAACCTGCTAGCTGTCTTACTTTGCAACTAACCACCTAAAGAGTACATATGACGTGACACATACCAGTGGAAAGATGGCAATGCCGTGACCCCTTGATGCGCGTTTTGCATGTTGCTTTCTCTTCTCCTGGCAAGTTCAGTGGCTATTTTGCATCATTGTATGTAACTGGATCTTCACCTGGATCTGTACTCACTTGTCATAAAGTATGAACTAATGGCATTGTAATTGTGGGGTGCAGTAAATTTGTATATTGCACGTGAATTCAGAGTAACATTGAGTTGGGTAGAGTGCAGGATTTCTCTCAATGTCAAAGATAAGGCTCAGGCTATTGGATGTAGGACAATATGAATTAGAGCTCTCATGGTTCTTGAGCAATGTTCAAGCCATTACTCCCAATAATTATAAAACAAATACATATTAAAAAGTTGTAGAATGATTTGATCACTACTTGGGGAAAGATAGAAGAAATATATATAATATTGTACCTGACACGTTCTAGGCACTACAGCTCCTCTGTAGAGGAACACGCTGGTTATTAACCATGTCTACGTGTAAAAATAATGATCATTATTACCATGCTTTGACTACTACCTACTGACATTAGTCAAGTTCAAATGAAATATGGCAAAAAAGCACAACTAATTAATGAAACTTTTTGACATTGACCATAATTTATGTTCTTCTAAACCACTGCTAGATTATATTAAGAACCTATTCATCAGTAATATAATGCAAAGTACCGCATGTGTTTGTAATATATCCTCTTTTTTCCCATTACTAATGAAAATAGGCTAAATTTATGTAATCCTTATTGGGAATTAGAAAAAAAAAATCATTTTCATATCTAATTCTCTTTTAAATGCCCTACTAAGCTTTCACATTTTGTCATTTGCTGTGCCTTGTTCATTTTCACATGGGCAGGAAGACTAGCTAGAACTTATTAACTATCTGGTCCCTCGAGTGAGTGTGCCAAGGCTTAGATTCAGAGGAGGATTGAAGTACTGGGATGCAGCAGTGCATTGGAGAGCCTTATCACATTTGCTCTTCTGACTATGACCAATTTACCAAGTTTCTTCACATTTATATGTCTTCACGCTCTGATCCTATGATGACATGTGTAGATCACACTGTTTTATAATGATCATAACTTTCTTAAGTCAGTGAGTGACATTACTTACAGCTCTGACTCTCGGGTATGCTATGTATCAGCACCAGCATTCTGATGACATTAGAGCTGCATTAATTAATATTCTTAAGATGCAAGCTGGCATTCTTATCCTTATCATTTTTATCACATATGTCATAAAACAATCATCACCAGCTGAAATTCTTGGAGTCAGCTGATATTTCCTGGTATGGCTTTGATTGGTGCTATATGATGCTGTTTGGACACTTGTCACTGAGCTCTGGATCGTATATGGACCCCAGCCAAGTGCACATGGAATGACGCCTTATGGATGCATGTAAATGCCAATGATTCCCATGTAAATTGTGACAGATATATGGTTTTTATACACTTTTATGTGTTCACATATTGATGCAATTGTTGCCCATAAACCTCTAAGAAAGAAGGAGAGGTGGAAAAGCCTTTATATGGTTGCCTTTGGAATATGTGAACAAAAATAAGGCTTTGGTTGGCCACACATTTGTACTAGGCTTTATATAATACATGGGTAAGTCCATTTGAGCAAGAGCTCTAGGAGAGTGAAAAAGTAGGGACATCCTCAATTATGTCCATATGCCCTAAAAGGTCATTTCAAACCCGCTAAATCAGCTTTCTCAATGTATTCTATTGGCTGTTGAATTATAAACAGATTTGCCAGTTTGGACAACACAAAACAATAAATTCTAAAAATACTATGTGTTATTTCCCACTGAAAGAAAATCTGCTCCATATAATGTACTGTAAATTATATCTCTCACAAAAAAGTTACAACTTCATTCTGCATTTGGTAAGACTAAAAAAAAATTATTGACATTCATCAAGTCATATAAAAGCTGTTGTTAAAAACAACTGACTTCTGGAGTGTTTTTGGATTTATCCTGAGGCTTCTTTTCCTGTTTACATCGACTCTCCTGGTAACTGACCTTGGCCTGCCTCTGGATTATCCTCATGTTAATCATATATCGTGTTTGCCTCTCCTGGTTTTGACCCTGCTTGCTGATTTCCCTTTATACCTCCCTGGTCATTGGGGAAGGGCTGCCACTAGTGTTCTGTTATCAACTTCACAGACGTAACGTGGGTTCCTAGAAGCAAAGTCCATCATCCTCGTTGTCAGCTCCGGTGATGAACCCAGGGGTAGTCTTAGCTTCCACCCGGAGTGGTTTTGGAAGGCTGGTAGCCTGGCTGCAACTGGCTATGAACTGGAGGGTGACCTTAGTACTTCCTAACAGTCATCTTGAGCCTCAGAATTTCAACAGGATAGTGGTTCTACAATCGTTATAACCATGATTTATGAACTTTGATACCCCAGTAAATGGCACGTTTAGTCCTGCCAAGTATACATGTTAGTGTCTGTGTAATGAATAAATGTATATATGCAATGCCCAAATATGTGTATGGTTTGGCAATTAACTATTATCAGCAATTGACTGTGGAAAGAAATTTAAAGGCAAAGTATGTATTTTTATTCCTACATTGAACTCTTCCTTGATAGTGCTCTGGCATGTTGCTTATTCTGCCTACACCTCACCCCGGCCACAAAATTTTGGTAAACTTAAAGGGGCTATCCCATGACTAATGTAAAACATCAGACATCATATAGTACATGACAATCTCTTTGTAACAAAGCTAGAATCAGCCCTGTACCTTACATGGATCCAGAGATCTCCCCATTCATTGCTCTGCTAGATTTATATCAAGCTGACAGCTAAAGGAGAGTGGCTTTTCTGCTGGAGCTCAGGGGGCATGTCCATGTTCTACCTATCACAGCTCAGGAGTGTGTCCATTCTCTCCCTATCACAGCTCAGGAGAGTTAAAGGATGAAACTGAGCATATGCGACCTTCTCAGTGAGCAGGACAAAGAAATAAGGAAAAAAACAAATAGCAGGTGGTGCTATATTGATACATTTTATTGAATAACTCAGTGGCTATGCTAAAATTTTCATTACATGTAATTTCAAAAGTATTCAGAGCCAGGGGCTGTTTTGAGAACTATATAATATTTTTTATGGGACAACCCCTTTAAGTCAGGAGGTAAAGGAGTTCTATAGGTGAATACATGACCTGCCATGCTTTTCTTTCAACCACAATCACTACAGGCATCCAAACAAGAATATTATTACACGTGATTTTACATATTTACACACAATTAGACTCAGCAAGTGATGAAAGGACTAATTAATCTCTTCACACATCGGTACAAGTGTATTGGTGACAACTCCAGCGCATGCTGATGAGAATGATCACACTTAAGCTATAATCATTCTGCTGAAAGGTGTGCCAAGATCACTTAGTACTGTTCCTTCTCTGTATACGTTCAAGATGTTGTAAGTTCCTGTATATGATTGCATATAAAGTGTTTATTTTATTTATTACTTTCCTACTTCCTAGCTAATCCTGGACATTTAAATGGATAACAATTTTTTTTTCTCAGAGATGTCAATATCTTATAAAATTGGCACTGTTAAGATGCAGCAATGCTGAATTTGCTATTATATGGGAATATATTAAAGGGGTTGTCTCATGATGGACAATAGGGGCATATATTCAAGACGGAGCCCCGAAAGTGAAGGAGAGCGCACGAGCAGCCCCCCTCCATTAATTTTGTATGGGGCTGGCAAAAATAGCGGAGCACTGGCTCGGCTATTTCCACCGGCTCCATAAAAATGAATGGGAGCGGGGGCCGTGCATACACAGTATGTTCCCATTAATTTCTATGGGGAGCTGGCTTGGTGGTGGCCAGACCAGAGTTCTTCACCCACCACCTTGTGGAGCTCCATTCTGGATATAGGTGCGGGTCCCAGTGGTGGGACCTGCACCTATAAGACGATGGGGGCATATCCTAGCGATATGCCCCCATTGTCCATCATGAGACAACCCATTTAAAGAAAACTCTGAATTTAGGGGAAAAAAGCTCGATCCTTTTACCTCGATCCTTATAAGAAAATTCACAAGGCATAGCTACTGTATGTCCTGGCCACCATCTTTCTCCATCCAGGCCTAGAAACACTTTTAAGTATGGAGTATGGAGAATGCTAGGTCTTGTTGAGATCTGGTTACCCAACAAAATATCCTCCATTACTAAGCACTGAGTTTAATATGCCCTTTTGCTTAAGAAACTACAATTATTGGTTAAATTACTTAAGTGTAATTGGACAGTTCCTTTGTAGAGATGAGCGAGCACTAAAATGCTCGGGTGCTCGTTATTCGAGACAAACTTTTCCCAATGCTCAGGTGCTCGTTTCGAGTAACGAACCCCATTGAAGTCAATGGGAGACTCGAGCATTTTTGCAGGGGACCAAGGCTCTGCCTAGGGAAGGCTGGGTGAAAACCTGGAAACCTCAGAAAATGATGGAAACACCACGGAAATGGACAGGAAACAGCAGGGGCAGCATGCATGGATGCCTCTGAGGCTGCCTAATCCCACCATTACCCCAAATTCTCCTGCAACAGCCTGGTGGTTACCCTCATGGCAATTGTGCTCACCCAGACCAAGAAAGGCGAGGCACATGCCCATCACATGTTAGGGAAGCACCCAACTAGGTGCAACGAAGGTCCATCACCGCCTGCAGGTGACACCACTGCTCATGCTGCCACTGCTGTGCTATCCCCCGCCCCACAACGCAGGCATAAGCCTGACACAGCATGGTGACAGCGTAGTGACACCAACAAGTGACCAAGTTAGATTGAGGTAGCAGTCAAATGTCTGTAGGTGAGCCTCCCAAAAATTTGTTTTGGAGTGTCCGAAGTTGACCCTCCTAAAAAATTGTTTAGGAGTGTCTGTAGTTGACCCTTCTGTAAAATATTTTATTTGTTTTCCCTGTTATTAGTTAATGTACAACACATGGCTAACATGGTGGGAATATATAGGTTTTGCGTCACAGACGGTCCACTGCACCGTTACATTTTCTTTATCATTGCCAATTACTTTTTCACCAACTTTCACCAACTGTTGTCTGGCAATGATAAAGGGGAAGGTGAATCCACTGCTGAAGAAAAGTGTCATCCTCCTACAATTCTACACTTGCTCTCAATTGAAAAGGGGATGTCCTTGCCATGGCCTTCCTCATAGTGGCCGCTTCTGCGGACGACAGAGGTGGTGTACCTACTGACAGCCTGACCGAACACGATGGCAGACGGGGAGACTCTCCCTCATGTAAAATTGTTTTGGAGTGTCTGCAGTTGACCCTCCTGTAAAATAGTTTTATCATTTTTTTGGTTTTTCCTGTTATTAGTTTATTTACAACCCATGGCTGGCATGGTGGGAATATATAGGGGAGCACCCAACTAGGTGCAACGAAGGTCCATCACCCATGCCCATGCTGGCACTGCTCTCCTATCCCCAGCCACACGATGCAGGCATAAGCCTGACACAGCATGACGGTGACACCAACAAGTGACCAAGTTAGATGAGGTAGCAGGTGAGCCAGCCAAAAATTTAGCCTGACGCAGCATGGCGGTGACAACAGAGTGACCGAATTAGACTGAGGTAGCAGGACGTGAAGCACGGATGGTAATTCGAAGGTGGAGGAGGAGGGGTTGGAGGAAGTGGCATAGTAATTCTGAGAAACCGTGAACGAGGTAGGCCCCACAATCCTCCAAGTGGGCAGTACATGAGCGGCCCCAGGGTCAGACTCGGTCAGAGTATGTGAAATGCTCAGGGTGGCCGAACGCCGTGCTCGACGGCGGACCCGTTTTGGGTTATCGATTGTCGAAATGTTGTCTTACATCAAGTTTAGTATCTTTTCTTATCAGTTGCTGTGGCTGTTGGTGGTAAAGTGGTGAGCATAGCTGCTTCCCAAGCAGTTGACCCGGGTTCGATTCCTGTCTATCGCAGGAGGCAATTAAAAGAAGAACAAAAAAAAATCAGTACAATATCTAATACGTCCCCTACCCAGGTAAATTGTTTGGAGAGAGGGCCTGTAGGTGAGGGGCAGGCTAGGGGGAAGGAGATTGAGCTGGAAGAGCCAGAGGAGTGCCCCCTTGGCTAGCGTGTGTGGTGGTGACAACAGCCGGATGGAGTTCGAATGACGATGCAGGACCCCAACTTAAAAATTTAGCATCAAGCGGTACAGTTGTCAACTATGAGATTGATCAAGTGGGGCATGTGCTGTATGTATTCTTCTCAGTGTAATACCGTATCCGGAAAAATAGTTTGGAGAGAGAGGAAAAAGACGTATTTTTAAAAGTGACGTTCAGTATAGATCAGTTAAAGAGAAAGAAAGGATTTTATGAAATGGATTTGTATCACTGAGAGAAAAAGAACCTACTTTTTTACGTGACGTGCAGTACAGATCACTTGGAGATAAAAGGGGAATGTGCAGACTTGGGCTGCTATAGTGCAAACCACTATGGTGGTGACAACAGAGTGAGCGAGTGACACTGCGGGAGCAGGCGAACCACATAAACATTTTTCGTGGCCCTGTATGGCGGCGGTGACAACAGAGTGACTGAGTTAGTATGTGGTAGCTGGTGAAGCACCCAAAAATTTAGCCTGACAAAGCATGGCGGTTACACCACCAATGACTTTTTCCGACTGAGAATGCAGTGAAATGGCTTTAGTTGAGCCTCCAAAAAATTTTTTCTTTTCAGAGTACATAAAGTCTACCCTCAGCAAAAAAAAGTTTTTTTTAAATGTCGGTACTTGCGACATGGCATTTTTTTGGTCAGCGTTAGGCAAAGACGACAAGGAGGAGGAGGAGGAGTAGGAGGAGAAGAGAAGAGGAATTGGATACATAAGTAATGTAAATCTTTAGCTGCTTTCCCCCGGAGAAGATTTGAATTCCGGTGAAATCCAGGCTTTGTTCATTTTAATAAGCGTCAGCCTGTCAGCGCTGTCAGCGCTGTCAGTTGACAGGCGTGTACGCTTATCGGTGATGACGCCACCAGCTGCACTGAATACCCGCTCTGACAGCACGCTAGTGGCAGGGCAGGCCAGCACCTCCAAGGCGTACAGCGCCAGTTCAGGCCACGTGTCCAACTTTGAAACCCAGTTGTTGTATGGAGCAGAGTGATCGGTCCGGACGTTGGTATGGTCAGCTAGGTACTCCCTCACCATCTTTCTGTACAGCTCCCCCCTACTCTGACTGGGGACTGTACAGCTCCCCCCTCTGACTGGGGACAGGTGACAGTGTCTTGCTGGGGTGACATAAAACTGGCAAAGGCCTTGGAGAGCGTTCCCCTGCCAGTGCTGGACAAGCTGCCTGCTCGCCTCCTCTCCCCCGCTACTTGGCCCACAGAACCATGCCCTCTGCCGCTAGCGACGTCAGATGGGAAGGATTGTTTCAGCTTGTGCACCAGGGCCTGTTGATATTTATTCACTCTCATACTCCTTTCCTCTGCAGGGATGAGAGTGGAAAGGTTCTACTTGTACCGTGGGTCCAGGAGAGTGAACACCCAGTAATCGGTGTTTGAAAAAATGCTTATAACATTAGGGTCACGGGATAGGCAGCCTAACATGAAGTCTGCCATGTGCGCCAGAGTCCCAACACGCAAGAATTCCCTCTCCTCACTGGCCTGACTCTCCATTTCCTCCTCCTCCCCCTCTTCAGCCCATACACGCTCAAGAGTTAAGAAGGACCGAGCACTAGTACCTTCTTATGTCTCGCCGACATTCTCCTCCTCTTCCTCCTCATCCCCCTCCTCCGATACGCACTGAGAAACAAACCGGAGGGTGCTCTGGCTATCAAGCGACGTATCTTCCTCCACCGTCTCTTGTGACAAGCGCAAAGCATCCGACTTGATGCTGAGCACTGAGTTTTTCAACAGGCAAAGGGGCTGATAATGGCGGCATCGCCGCTGACCATCTGTGTTGACTCCTCAAAATTGCTCGACACCTGGCAGATATCAGACATCCACGTCCACTCCTCATTGTAGACTTGAGGAATCTGACTGACCTGACTACCAGTTCTGGTGGAAGTTGACATCTGGCAGTCTACAATCGCTCTGCGCTGCTGGTAAACTCTGTATAACATGTTTAATGTCGAATTCCATCTCGTGGGCACGTCGCACAACAGTCGGTGAGCGGGCAGTTGTAGGTGGCGCTGCGCTGCCCTGAGAGTGGCAGCATCTGTGGTCGACTTGCGGAAATGCGCACAGATGCGGCGCACCTTGGTGAGCAAATCAGACAGATTGGGGTATGTCTTGAGGAACCGCTGAACTATGAGATTGAACACGTGGGTCAGGCATGACACATGTGTCAGTCTGCCGAGTAGCAGAGCCGCCACCAGGTTACGCCCATTATCACACACAACCATGCCTGGCTTGAGGTTCAGCGGTGCCAGTCACAGATCGGTCTGCGCCGTGATGCCCTGTAACAGCTCTTGGGCGGTGTGCCTTTTGTCACCTAAGCTCAGCAGTTTGAGCACCGCCTGCTGGCGCTTGCCCACGGCACTGCTGCTGCGCCTAGAGCTACCGACTGAAGGCGCCGTGCCCACGGATGGTAATTCGGAGGAGGAGGAGGTGTCGGAGGAGGAGGCATAGTACATCTGAGAGACCGTGGCTGAGGTAGGCCCCGCAATCCTCGGTGTGGGCAGTACATGAGCGGCCCCCAGGGTCAGTCTCAGTCCCAGCCTCCACCAAGTTAACCCAATGTGCCGTCAGTGAGATATAGTGTCCCTGCCCGGCAGCACTTGTCCACGTGTCCGTGGTTATGTGGACCTTCTCAGAAACAGCGTTGGTCAGGGCACGGATGATGTTCTGTGACACGTGCTGGTGTAGGGCTGGGACGGCACATCGGGAAAAATAGTGGCGGATGGGGACCGAATACCGAGGGGCAGCCACCGCCATGAGATTGCGAAAGGCCTCGGTCTCTACCAGCCTATAGGGGCAGCATCTCCAGGCTCAGCAATTTGGAGATGTGGACATTGAGGGCTTGGGCATGTGGGTGGGTGGAACTGTATTTCCTCTTGCGCTGAAGGCTGCACTGGGACACATTGGTGGACGCTGTGGAGGATCGTGGAGGCGAAGGTGTGGTTTTCCGGTGGGAGGCGCTCGTGCCGGGGTCCTGGGCAGGGGGTTGACTAGCAGAGGCAGCGAGTGACACAGGGGAAGGAGCAGTGGTGTGACCCGCAGGAGGTGAACGGCCTTGGTTCCATTGAGTGGGGTGTTTAGCACTCATATGCCTGCGCATGCTGGTGGTGGTTAGGCTATTAGTGGTGGCACCCCTGCTGATCCTGGTGTGGCACAGGTTGCACACCACAGTCCGTCGGTCATCCTCACTTTCTTTAAAGAACCTCCAGACTTGCGAACATCTAGGCCTCGCCATGGGAGCTTCACTACGTGAAACAGTTGCTGATGATGCACCAGCTCTGGCCCTGCTTCTCCCTCTGGCCACACCACTGCCTCTTCCAACCTGTTCTGGTGCAGCACTCGCCTCCGCCTCAGAAGCACTGTCTTCACTCGGCTTATCAACCCAGCTTGGGTCAGTCACCTCGTCATCCTCCGATTCCTCAGTCTGCTCCCCCCTCGGACTTCCTGCCCTGACAACAACTTCACCACTGTCTGACAACCGTGTCTCCTCATCGTCCGACACCTCTTTACAAACTTCTTCCACTAACTCAACATTGTCATCATCATCATCACCCACAGACTGCGACAGTTGGAAAACTTGGGCATCGGGAACGAGGTCAGCAGCAACCTGAGAAGTGGTTTGTGACTCTGGGAAGGGTCCAGAAAACAGTTCCTCAGAGTATGCCGGATCGCATTCCAAATTTTCCTGGGAGGGGGCAGACTGGGGGGAAGGAGGTTGAGGTGGAGGAGCCAGAGGAGTGCTCCCTTGGGTAACGTGGGTGGACTGTGTGGAAGACTGACTAGTGGACAAATTACTTGAAGCATTGTCCGCCATCCACGTGTCCCTGTAAGTTGAGACATGAAGCTAGGGAGTGTAGCTCTGCGGCGTTCCCCTGCTCCCTCATCAGCAGGTACTGTCTCACCCTGCCCAGGATCACGGCCTCTGCCCCCTGCAGTAATTGAATGCCCACGCCCAAGCCCTCGTCCCTTAGCCCTGGGGTTCAACATTTTCTGTATATAAGTGTATTGTATAAAAAAAAAAAATAAATGGGCCTGCTGTACTGAAACCCACAAACTTGTTCAATCTGAACAAGAAAATATATAGGTGGATAAGTTAGAGCAAAATTACGTATGTTATTACGTACCGCGCAGTATGGATCAATTACCCTGAAACTATTAGATTAGGCAGACAAATGTCACACAGAGATTTTTGTAATGTAGCTATATCAGTGAAAGCAAAAGACCTTTTTTACTGACGTGACGTACAGAATGGGTCACCTGGACAGAAAATACGGATTGTGCTTTGTATATAGGTGGATAAGTTAGAGCAAAATTACGTAAGTTATTACGTACCGTGCAGTATGGAGCAATTACATGGAAACTATTAGATTAGGCAGACTTGGTCTGCTTTATTGCAACCCAGACAAATGTCGCACAGAGATTTTTGTAATGTAGCTGTATCAGTGAAAGCAAAAGACCTTTTTTTACTGACGTGACGTACAGAATGGGTCACCTGGACAGAAAATACAGATTGTGGTGACTGAACAGCTGAACTGTGACACACAGAATGGTTACACACAGCTGTGTGAAATGGATTTGTATCACTGAGCTAAAACAACAAAAAAACAATTTTTTTATATTTTTTTTATATTTTTTTTATATATATATATATTTTTTTTTTTTATTTATTTATTTATTTTTTTTTAACGTAACGTGCAGAAACTATCAGAGAGCAAACTCAGCCCCTGCTGACGGTGGCTATTTTGACTGCAACCCAGACAAATGTCGCACAGAGATTTTTGTAATGTAGCTGTATCAGTGAAAGCAAAAGACCGTATTTGATTACGTGACGTACAGTATGGGTCACCTGGACAGAAAATACGGATTGTGGTTTGTGGTGAGTGGATAGCTGAACTGTGACACACAGAATGGTTCCACACTGCTGTATGAAATGGATTTGTATCACTGAGATAAAACAATAACAAAGTATAACAAACATGTTATATATGGTGATAGCTGCACTACTAGTGCCAGCCAGCCAGCCCAGCCAGGAGACAAAAAAAAAATGTCTTGTAGCCCTTAGAAGGGCTGTTGGGTTCTTTTGAGATCACTCCTGCTTAACAAAGAACTAAATGCAGGCCCTAACACTCTCCCTGAAACGCAGCAGCTCTGTCCCTAACGACATCCAGACAGCATCTGAGCCGAGCACCGCGGGCAGTCACTAGTATATTCCAGGGTCACCTGATCAGGCCAGCCAACCCCTGCTATCGACATGTAAGGGCCCCACGTGATGCTGGGTGTACCGCAGAGTCTCCTGGCTTGTGATTGTGTTTATAGGCGCCAAAAATGCACAGTGTGGAAGATGCCATTTTCTCGAGCATGGCGAGATACTCGTCCGAGCAGCGAGCACTTACGAGTACCGTAATACTCAAACGAGCACCAAGCTTGGACGAGCATGCTCGCTCATCTCTATTCCTTTGTAAATTTTTCTTAAACATAAAAATCCCGGCAAATTTTCCTAAGTAGTAATATGGCAGCATTGACTCAATTAACATACCAGGGCCATTAAAAAGGACATTCCAGATTTAAGTTATCTTCTACCTACAGAATAGGGGATAATGATTAGATTAGTGGGGGTCCAATCACTGCGACTGCCACAGTCATGGGAAAGGACCTTGTGGGTCTGCCCAAAATTAAAGGGAGGCAGTTGAAGGATGAAACTGAGCATGTGCGACCTTCTCAGTGAGTAGGTCAAATAAATAAGAAAAAGAACAAACAACATGTTGCACTATACAGATACGTTTTATTGAAAATTTTTAATTGCATGCAATTACAGAAATATTCAGATCTAGGTGCTGGTTTGAAAACTGTAGAATATTTTTTGTGGGACAATCCTTTAATATAGAGGCTGGCCAAGCCTGTTCCATGCCACTCCATTTATGGTGAAATAGCTAAGCTCTTTACTCGGATATTTCCAGCAGTTCCAAATAAAATTCATAGGGCAACACAGCACATAAGCCATGCTGCATGTTACTGGGCAACATGGGAGGAGCTTCAGAGCTCTGCAGTGTTTGGCTGAAGTAGCATATAACAGACTTCCTTCCCTGCCCACCCCCTGTATGTACTGTACTCTTGCCCTAACATTGGTAATAATAAGAGCTTGCTGCATCCTCTAGCATATGGACTGGAAGCAGAGAGGAGTAGTTGAAATGTTGCAAAGATCTCTCAGTATTAGTGGTACATTGCACATAGTGCTTACATAGTAGGGGCAGGGCAGGAAGTCTGCAAGGTACAGCATCAACCAATAGCTGCAGAGCACTGAGTACTCAGGAGACAGTCAGGAGACACTAGTCAGGAGACAGGGTGTAATAGTTGCGGTTTCACCTGTCCAGGCCAGTAACATGCAGTAATTTCACTTTTACCTTTGATGTGAATACAATAGAAACTTGCATTGCGGGGACCAGAGTAACAGAATTAATGTTAAATGACCCTAGTAGATCCATTGTACAAATTATGAAGTTTGAGATTACCCTGTAAATTTCTTAAGTTATATTGAAGAACATGGCTGCTTCTTTCCAGTAACAGAGCACCTCTTTTGTCCATAGGCTGTGTCTGGTATTGCAGCCCAGCTTTACTCGCAACACATGGACAATGGTGATGCTGTTTCAGAAAGGAAGCAGCCATATTTGTTTGTTTTTTAATCTCATGTAACTCCATTTAACCTCTGAATGACCAGTTCTGAAAAGACCTTAAAGCGTCTTTCTAGGCTCTTGATATTGATAACCTATCTTCAGGATAGGTCATTATATCAAATTGTTGAGGGTCCGACAGACCACACCTCCTCGATCAGCTGTTTCCTGCAGACTCTGTCACTGGAACTAGCACTCTGAATGAAGCAGGAAGCACAGATCCAAGTGTAGTGGTTGTGCTGGGTTACTGCAGTTCAGCACCCACAGAAGTGAATGTGTGCTGAGCTGCAGTGACCTAGCACAACCACTATACTTTGAATGGAGCTGTGCTTCCTGCTTTATTCCAAGTGCTAGCTCCAGTGGCAGAGTCTGCAGGGAACAGCTGATCAGTGGGGGTGCGGCATGTTGGAACCTCACCAATCACATATTAATACCCTATCAGATATAACAGGAGCCAAAAAATAACCTTTAACCTTTTTAATTTTTATTGCCTCTCTCCATTTCAGCAGCCATAACATTATAATTGTTTCACTGATTTGGCTATCTGAAACTTTGTTTTGATTGGGAGAAAAAAAAACTCACCTTCTCCCTGTCTGTGACACTCTCTGCTGTGATTGGACCGCGCTACAGCCAGGAAGAAGTAGACGCCCATTGAGAAACAGGGCAGTCTCCTCCTCCCTGTACCGATGCTATTCATTAGCATACCAGGCGGGAAAAGTGATCAGGGGCACAGCGGGCAAATGGAGCGGCGCCCAGACAAACTAGTAAGCTAAATTACATCCCTGCACTATGCCCTACATAATTTGCCAGTTACGTATTTCATAATATCTGGACCCATGAAAGATCCTCTTTAAAATATTTTATAAATTTGGCATAACTTACAACAATGTAACATGATAAATCATCCTCTAGGGTGGTGTTCCTCAACTCCAGTCCTCAGGGCCCACCTACTGGTCATGATTTAAAATATCCCACAGAATGAATACCTGTGGTAAGTCCTGATGCACTCACACTAAGTCTACATTCACACGTCCGTAAGTGTTTTGCGGTCCGCAAAGTGCGGATCTGCAAAACACGGACACCGGTGATGTGCGTTCCGTATTTTGCGGACCGCACATGACCAGCTCTATAATAGAAATGCCTGTTCTTGTCCGTGGCTGAGGACAAGAATGGAACATGTTCTATTTTTTTGCGGGGCCGCGTACCGAAAGTGCGGATGCGGACGGTACACTGTGTGCTGTCCGCATCTTTTGCGGCCCCATTGAAAATGAATGGGTCCGCACCCATTCCGCAAAATTGGGGGTATTATACTGGCACACATCGGGGGAAAAGGAGTACTATGGGGGCATCTACTAGCGGGCATTATATACTGGCACATATGGGGGAGAGGAGTACTATGGGGGCATCTACAAGGGGACATTATATACTGGCACAGAAGGAGGGAGCACTATGGGGGCATCTAGAAAGGGGGCATTATATACTGGCACAGATGGAGGGAGCACTATGGGGGCATCTAGAAAGGGGGCATTATATACTGGCACTATGGGGGCTTCTACAAGGGGGCATTATATACTGGCACAGATGGAGGGAACACAATTGGGGCATCTACAAGGGGGCATTATATACTGGCACTATGGGGGCATCTACAAGAGGGCATTATATACTGGCACTATGGAGGCATCTACAAGGGGGCATTATATACAAAGGGGCATTATATACTGGCTCAGATGGGGGGAGCACTATGGGGGCATCTACTAGGGGGCATTATATACTGGCACATATGGAGGGAGAGGAGCACTATGAAGGCATCTACTGGAGGGCATTATATAGGGGCATTTTATACTGGCACAAACTATATGTGCAATGTGGGGGTGGTGATGAGTACTATAGGGGCCTTTTTTTACTTGCACACATTATGGGGGCACAAGGGGGGAGTGCACTTGGCATTTTATACTGGCACATTATGTCAGGCACCATGGGACGGGGAGGAGCACTATGGGGGCATCTACTAGGGGCACTTTATAGGAGTATTCTTTACTGGTGCAAATTATGGGTCACTAAGAGAATTTTTTGGGCACACAATAAGGGCACTTATAGGGACATTTGCTTCTCTGGGGAACTAAGAGGAGGTATTTATTATTGCCACACAACAGGGCATTTGTTGTATCATTATTTTGGGGGGACATTATGTTTACACTATTAGTGTCAGGGACACAGTTTCCTGGGTGCAGTTATTTTTTAGGGCACACTGTGTGCCTATAATTATTGAAGGGAGACACTATCTGTGTGGTACTAGTAGTTTCTGCAGTATAGTGTTGGGGAGCACAGCGTCTCAGTATTAGAGGTGGCAGGATGGGGTGTTCAGAAGGTGAGAGGATGATGGAAAAGTAGGAAACTAAGATGTATGTCTGTGATACTCTGCAGAGAGAAGAGATGGTTGAAAGACATCATCATGGCAGTCGGTCTGAAAGGAGAAGATGAGGAAAGAGAATATCTAAGGAGACGTCACTGGATGTAAGAGGTATGTTGCGGTGTATGTGGCGGTGAAGTTGAGAATTTGGCGGGTGGGGGGGGGGGTCCAGGCACAATCTTTGCACAGGGGCCCTCTGCTGTCTGTGTCCGCCCCTGCCAAGAAAATCATAGCATACAACATAATGCTCCAATTTTCTCACAATACTCAGTCACTCAAGTGAAAGGGTCTGAGGGACAAAAAGAACGTACATGAATGTCAATCACCCACCGTCTGGAGCACAGATAATTTTCCTATTATACAAAAAAGGGTCTTACTTTGCTGATATTATTGTGATCCTCTAATAACAGATGTGCTCCTTGAGTGCAGCTACATCTTAGGGTGGCCAGATGCCCATCTTTAGGCCAGACAGGTTGGTTTCCTGGCTCCCTGTCCTTTCTCTGGTGCAAGGCCTGGATGGACGATGTCCTCCTTTTCTATGGCTCCACGCTCAGACAGCAGCACTGCATTGTATGAGCGTTAGCTACAGCCACAAACTGACTAGCTGAGGTTTCTCTCACCCCAGTCACTAAAGTCAGCCAACATGACTGAAGATGACAGAAGCTCTCCAGGTCCCTGCACAACTCAACTTAAGTATTTCCAGTCTTTTTCTTTTTTCCTTTTGTCAAGCATCTTTAATGGGAGAAGGCATGTCTTAATGGAGTTGGGGGGCATGGTTTAGCGGGGTTAGGGGAATGACCTTGAATATCAGCCATTTTGCGGTGAAGCAACTGTTAACCTAGCTACGTCCATAATATGCAGCAGGATGAAAGAGGAGCACATCCAGTTGCAACATCAGAGGAAGAGCCCGCAGCCAATTCAGTGGCAGGGTGGCCAACCATCCAGAAATTTCTGGACAGTCAGTAAAAATGGGTTACTATTTTCCTGTGTCTGTGAAAAAAAACTGTGATTTTTTTGAGCCTGGTGGTACTTGACTAGATTATTTTGGTGGTAATTACCATCATTTTACAGCTGACAGTAATTGCTGGTAATGAGTTGATATCAGTATACTGAGTTATAGACATGTATTACTTTTAATATTTATCATTCATTATGGTTTTCTACTTTGTCTGTAACAATGTTGGCTGTCCGTGATTTTGGGATAAGTTGTCCCGAAAAAAAGAAAAATTCTGGTTGGCAACCCTGTTCGGTGGTCACATGATCCATGCTAGGATTGCAGAATTGTGGTCTGACGGAAAGCTAAGTACTGCTCAAAGTGTCTTATCTCTTAGTTGAATGAAGTATTTTAATACAGGTCCAGAGAACCCTTTTGAGTTCAGCTATAGCATTCAGTGTTTTTAAGTCTGAAAATGACTAATAATAAGGTTGCAGTAATGGAAATGCACTACAGAACAGTTTTACAGGCTAAAGCTTACCTAACAACGGCTTATTTTAAGAATTCTTTCAATTTTATATAATTTTCCTGCTTAGTTACTTCACTATCCACTAAGAAATAATATTTAAAGCTTAAATGTGTTGTGCTGTTTTTCACTTTGTCGCTGGATTAAAGAAAGGCTAAGGGGCTAGGTGACCCAGGCTCGAGACAAAGGGTAACCTAGCAACAAATGCAAGGAAAAACAGTGTTATTCATCCAAATGTCAAAGTGCCCACGTCACCAAAAACATCCAAGGTTCTGCTGAGAAGAAAAGCAAAATTGTCAGTCGCTAAGCAATTAACAAGCAATTGTGGCAAATACTTAAGTGTCAAGATAAGGATTGCTACTTCGGTATGTGGAAATTAGGTACTGTATGTTTAGGGTGATTACTGCATCTTTTTCTAAAGTGACTTGTTTCCTGACTCATGCTCTGAGTGTGGCATTTTTCAGGAGTTTTCTTATAGTCTTCTCTAAAGGGAAAAAAAAAAAAACTCTTCTAAAAAAGGCATGAATGTCATGGACTGTTTTTACAAGCTAAAAAAAAGGGTGACATGAGCCTTGTATTGTCTTGTTATTACTGTGACTGGGACCTCAGGGACAATGTGTGACTGTGGATGCCTGATTTGTGTAGTAGCTGGTTTGGCTGCACAGGGGCCCAGGGCAGGAGGGGGGCCCTTTCTCACTGGCAGCAGGGCAGGGAGAGATGAGTGCTTCCATTGTGGAAGCGCCCATCTATATTCATCTGTATCGCTGTCCTCAGGACAGCGATACAGATAAATAGTGCGGAGGAGCAGGGGAGAGGCGTTTCCCCTGCTCACTCCTCTGATGGGCTGCAGGCCTAGTGCCTGTAGCCTATCAGAGGCTGGTGCAGGCGGCGCGATCGCGCCGCCTGAGCCGTACAGAGCGGGACACAGGCCAGAAGAGGCCTGCATTGCTTCACTAGGAGTGTCATGGAGGTAAGTATATGTGTTTATTGTTTTAATTATTTAAAGTATACTGTGGCAAGAACGGGGGTGGGGCCCAAAAACTGGCACATTATGGGGGGGACACTTTGGAAAAGGGGAGGATGGAGCACTTTGGGGGCCCTATTTACCAGCACATTATGGGCCACTAAAGAAAAGGAGGGGGGCAAGGAGCACTATGAGGGCATACACTGGGGGTCATATATACTGGCACATATTATGAGGGGCAGAGGCGTAGCTACCGGGGGGCAGAGGGGGCAACGGCTCCGGGCCCAGTGACTCAGGGGGGGCCCAGCAAGGGTGACTAACAGGCGAATACAAGTGAGCGCTTCCATTATGGAAGCCCTCACTTGTATTTAGGGACCCCCATCAGACCTCAGATCAGCCCACCCAGCCACATAAGATTAAAATAAAAAACCTTTCTCACCTGTCCCGTGCTGCGGCTGCCCTCCGGTCCGGCGCTCCACTGTCTCCCTTTTAATCTTATGTGGCTGGGTGGGCTGATCTGAGGTCTGATGGGGGCACAATACGCTGATCTGAGGTCTGATGGGGGCACTATACGCTGATCTGAGGTCTGATGGGGGCACAATACGCTGATCTGAGGTCTGATGGGGCACAATACGCTGATCTGAGGTCTGATGGGGCACAGTAGGCTGATGTGAGGTCTGATGGGGGCACAATACGCTGATCTGAGGTCTGATGGGGGCACAATATGCTGATCTGAGGTCTGATGGGGGCACAATACACTGATCTGAGGTCTGATGGGGGCACAGTAGGCTGATGTGAGGTCTGATGGGGCACAATACGCTGATCTGAGGTCTGATGGGGCACAGTAGGCTGATGTGAGGTCTGATGGGGGCACAATAACGCTGATCTGAGGTCTGATGGGGGCACAATACGCTGATCTGAGGTCTGATGGAGGCACAATACGCTGATCTGAGGTCTGATGGGGGCACAGTAGGGTGATGTGAGGACTGATGGGGGCACATTCTGCTGATCTGAGGTCTTATGGGGGTACAATACGCTGATCTGATGTCTGATGGGGCACAGTAGGCTGATGTGAGGTCTGATGGGGGCACGTTCTGCTGATCTGAGGTCTGATGGGGGCACAATATGCTGATCTGAGGTCTGATGGGGCACAATACGCTGATCTGAGGTCTGATGGGGGCACATTCTGCTGATCTGAGGTCTGATGGGGGCACAATACGCTGATGTGAGGTTTGATGGGGCACAATACGCTGATCTGAGGTCTGATGGGGGCACAGTAGGCTGATCTGAGGTCTGATGGGGGCACATTCTGCTGATGTGAGGTCTGATGGGGGCACAGTAGGCTGATGTGAGGTCTGATGGCGGCACATTTTGCTGATCTGAGGTCTGATGGGGGCATAATACGCTGATCTGAGGTCTGATAGTGGCATAGTAGGCTGATCTGAGGTCTGATGGGGGCACATTCTGCTGATCTGAGGTCTGATGGGGGCACATTCTGCTGATCTGAGGTCTGATGGGGGCACAGTAGGCTGATGTGAGGACTAATGGGGGCACATTCTGCTGATCTGAGGTCTGATGGGGGCACAATACGCTGATCTGGGGTCTGATGGGGCACAATACGCTGATCTGAGGTCTGATGGGGGCACAGTAGGCTGATTTGAGGTCTGATGGGGGCACAATACGCTGAACTGGGGTCTGATGGGGCACAATACGCTGATCTGAGGTCTGATGGGGGCACAGTAGGCTGATGTGAGGTCTGATGGGGGGCACGTTCTGCTGATCTGAGGTCTGATGGGGCACAATACGCTGATATGAGGTCTGATGGGGGCAGGGGACTGTTAGTTTAGTGATGTAAAAACTGGGGACAGGTTTCCTTTAACATAGGAGTCCCCTTGTTTTTTACTCCTATTACTCCTATATTTTACTGCATTATATGGTAGAGTATTTAGACTAGGGTATGTAGAAAGTCTATTGTACTGTACTTAACAGCATAGATGATCTAGCAGTTTATACAGTCATCTTTCTAATACAATATTATAACCACAACTAGTAGTATGTGCCTGTGAAGTTGGAAACGTGCGTTTGGGAAGCTACTAAGTGGGGGGCCCACTCAAGTATGTTTCCCCCCCCCCCTGTGCTGAACCTCTAGCTACACCTCTGATGAGGGGGCATATACTGGGGGCTCTATATAATGGCACACATTATGGAGGGTGCTATAAAGAAGTGAGCGGGGGAAGGAGTACTATGGGGGCATCTACTAGGGGCTCTATATACTGGCACACATTATGGGGGTGCTATGGTAAATTGGGGGGAGGAGCACTATGAGGGGATCTACTGGGGGCCCTATATACTGGCACACATTATGGGGGCGCTATGGAGAATTGGGGGGAAAGGAGCATTATGGGGGCATCTACTGGGGCCCTATATATTGGCACACATTATGGGGACACTATGAAGAAGTGGAGGGGGGGAGGAGTACTATGGGGACATCTACTGGGGCCCTATATACTGGCACACATTATGGGTGGGCACTATGGGGAAGGAGGGAGAGGAGCATTATGGGAGCATCTATGTTGGGCAGTCTATAGGGGCATTTTATACTGGCAAATTATGGAGGGCACTATGGGGGCATCTTCTGGGGGAACTATATAGGAGTATTTTATACTGGCACAAATTATAGCGGTACTATGGGCACCTAAGCTCAACTGGGGGCACTAAGTGTTTTTTCTAATGGCACACAGTATGGGTCATTAGAACACATGAGTGCACTCTGGGGACATTGGCTCAACTGGGGGCACTAAGAGGAGGTTTGGTTTTTTTTACTGCCAAAACGGGGCATTTTTTGTAGTGACGCACATTATAAGGGGGCATATTTCTACTGTCACACATTATAAAGAAAATTATTACTACCGGGGCATTAAGGTGGGCTTTATTACAAGTGGGGGACTATGGGAGCATTATTACTTCTGGGACACAGTGGGGACATTATTACTGCAGGGTCACTATTATTACTGCAGGGGCACTATTACTACTAAGTGCAGTCTGGCACATACGGTAATTATTACCATTGTTGGGATTTTGGGGAGCACTATTGCTGTGGAGGCACCCTGGCACAGTAACAGCTTAGCAAAGTTATTTTAGGGGGACATTATGGTTACACTAGGTTACTGCTGGGTGCAGTTATTTTTTAGAGCATTTGGTTCCAATAATTATTGAAGGGGGCACTATCTGCGTGTAACTAGTATTTTCAGGTGGTATATCTGTTTCTGCAGTATAGTTTTGGGGAGCACAGCGTCTCAATTTTGGGGGTGCATGATGGGAAAGAAGGTGGGAGGATGATGGAAAAGTAGAAAACTAAGATGAAGAGAGAAGAGATGGCTGAAAGAAATCATCATGGCAGTCTGGTCTGAATGGAGAAGATAAAGAAAGAGAACATCTATATCAAAGAAGAAATCACTGGATGTAAGAGGTATGGGGCACTGTATTAGGCTACTTTCACATCTATGTTAGTGATTCTGGCAGGCTGTTCCAGCATAGAACAGCCTGCTGGAATTTACTGGATCCGGCACTGCTGGATGCAGAATGCCCACCAGCCCCATTGACTATAATGGGCTCCGGCAGAGATCCAGCCAAAATCTGGCAAAAATGCAGAGAATCAGTGGGACACAAACTGCTGCATGCTGTGGTTTGAGTCCAGCCGATTCCTTGGATTTTCTGCCGGATTAGGTGGCCGGATCGTGGTGCCGCAGGTGTGAAAGTAGCCTTACCCTGTGTGTTTTGTATTGCTGTATGTAATGTTAGGATGGAATAGGTTAGGTCGAGAATTTGGCACAAGGGGGGAGCCCAGGCACATTTTTTGCACAGGGGCCCTCTGCTATCTGTGTCTGCCCCTGCAAAGCACATCACAGTTAGCTGTGGCTGCAATCCTAGCAATTGGTTCATGTTGAGGTATAGATTCTGATCACGCTCAGGCCAGGGGCGTAGCAATAGGGGAAGCAGGGAAAGCAGCTGCTTTGGGGCCCAGACCCACAAGGGGCCCCATCAGGAGGGAGACTAAAAGATTTTATTGTCAGGCCCCCTCAACAGTATTATACAATGACATTATATACAGTGACACTATAGAAAGCAGATGGAGCGGCTGTCAGGCCTTGTCTGGGAGAGCTCAATCTTGACTAGCCACAAGAGTGAGGGTTGCATGTGAGTTCGGGGTTGCAAGGAAGTTTCTGGGGGGCCCCATTCAAAAATTTGCTGTGGGGCCCAGTTAGTTGTAGTTACGCCACTGGCTCAGGCTGTTGTAACATCTGGCTGACTATGTTCCAAGTGTGGATTATACATCAATAAAATGCTTCACATGGCCTTTGTACATATATTTTGCTTTCCTGGCTGAGTCAAAATTTCTATTAGTCAAAAGTATTGCCCACACTGTCCATACAGGAATGCGGCTCTGCATACACTTGTACTTCATTGCAGAGTGTGAACACGCTAAATCCTGTCTCACATTGGTTGCTAATGGGGTCCATAGGCTGAGGTAACATTCCCACCTCCGCTAGTTTCTTCTTATACTCTCTCAACACACTGGGTTTCATTTATTCTTCTGTTCAGGATTACCCTTGGTCTGCAGTGGGGTAGCTAAATGTAGGTAGCTAAATGTAAGCCCTTCCAGGTATAGCAGGTCCAGCCCTAGCTTTGGTTATCCACTTATTTAATCTTACCCTGCAGTCTGGCTGAGGCATCTGACGTTTTGGGTCTGACGCTGGAGGTAGCTTTCCTTGGCTGAGAACTAAACTTATGCTGCCCTTCCTTTCTTTCTTGCACTTCACTTATCTGTGTCTTCACTGCACACTGACTCAACTTCATCTCCCTAAGGCCTCGCCCCCTATTCTACCTATATATGTGGTGCCAGCACCACCTATGGGTGATTGGATGTAATTACACACAAGAGAGCACCAGCCGGTTGAGTATTAGGCTTTTTTTTTTGTGCATTCAAATCTGTTGAAATATCCCTAATGCACTGCCTGATGAATGTGTTCATACTGTACAGTGCCTTACCATCCAGGATCCAGCGGGACAGTCCTGGATTTGTGTGGCTGTCATGTAGTCAAAGGACAGCTGAGGTACACTATGTCCTGCTCTCACTTGTGTCTGTATCTTTAGAACGCAGAGAGAATTAATTGCAATGGTGAAGCAGGGAGCCGTCCACCTCCTGCTTCACTATTCAGTTGCAAGCAAGCATGATAAGCTCACACATTATGCTGGGCTTTATAGGAGGAACATGCAGGATCGGGAAGCAGCCTGTACGCTCCTCCTACACAGCCCATCAAGAGCAATGTGCATGTGACCACATTATGCCTGTTGGGGAGAGTATGATGTGCTCCGATCATCTGGGGAATGATGTATGTAAGTGAGTACTTACTGTTTTTTGTTTTGTTTTTAATCCTATTAACAGTGCAGGAGCGCACTACTGAAAATGGGGCATAACTACTATGAAAGGAGAATTGTTAAAATTCTCATCCACCTTGCTGTTACAGTAAAACATTGTGGATGAGAATCTGCAGCATAAACAGTACACATGCCCTTACAGCTGATGGAGGGGACACTACTGGTCTGAATACAGTAAATTACTATTTGTCATGTATATTATTTGATCCTTCCCATTAGCCAAACAAACACAATACTTTTGTGACGGTCGTTGGGCTAAAAGTACATCGGACTTCTCCCCATGCTATGCTGCACTTATTACTTAGGGCAGAATATGAAAGTGACCAGCCTGCTTTATGTTTCTGTGCCATACTTCACGTGCCTCACTGAATACTTAAAATATTACTAGCAAATAATTATGTTTCTTTAATATTAAAGGGTTCTTATATATGGGCACACTATAAAAATAAAAAAGACTTACCTAATAAAAGCACCTTGGTCTAATCTGGTTGGTTGACACACTCCAACCAGATTAGACCTCCGGGGAGATTTATCAAACTGGTGTAAAGTAGAACTGGCTTAGTTGCCCATAGGAACCAATCAGATTCCACCTTTCATTTTCCAAAGGAGCTGGATGTTCAGTGATGTGCTGTGACATATGTCTGTTGAAATTGTATATATTATGTTATATATTTGTGTTTTTAAGAGGGTCTGTCACCACAAAATGCAGTGCATTCCACATGCAGCAGATCATAGAGCAAGAGGAGCTGAGCAGAATGAGATATAGTTTTTTAGGTAAATATTCAGAAAAACTTGGAATTTATTTATATCTCTGCTCTTTCTGAGCTCAGTTGTATCAGTGATTGATAGCATTCTTTGTTTAAGTGTGCATACAGAGAAACTTTACTGTTTTTCCCCGGAAAGTTATACACAGTATCAATCTGCTCAGGTACATCTGTTCTATAGCATGCTGCCAGTGCACTGCACTGTATTTTGTGGTGAAAGGTCCTCTTTAAAAGGGTTGCCCCATGAAAAATATTCAACAATTTTCAAACCGGCTCCTGGATTTAAATATTTTTGTAATTGCATGTAATTAAAATTGTTGTATAGCCAGTGAGTTATTAAATATAATGTATCTGTATAGCACCACCTAGTGTTTGTTCTTTTTCTTATTTCTTTATCCTGCTCACTGAGAAGGCCGCACATGCTCAGTTTCATCCTTCAGGTGCCTCCTGAGCTGTGATAGGGAGAGCTAAGACATGCCTCCTGAGTTGTGATAGGGAGAGCTAAGACATGCCTCCTGAGTTGTGATAGGGAGAGCTGAGACATGCCCCCTGAGCTGTGATAGGGAAAGCTGAGACATGACCCCTGAGCTGTAATAGGGAGAGCTGAGACACACCTCCTGAGCTGTGATAGGGAGAGCTAAGACATGCCTCCTGAGTTGTGATAGGGAGAGCTGAGACACGGCCCCTGAGCTGCAACAGAAAAGACACACCCCTGTCAGCTTGATATAAATCTACCAGAGCAATGAGTGTGGAGATCTCTGGATCCATGTGAGGTACAGGGCTGGTTCTAGCTTTGTTAGAAAGATATTGTCATGTACTATATGATGTCCGATTTTCATTTTTTACATTATTCATGGGATAACCCCTTTAAGAAAGAAAATCTATGCACAGATGTATCTAACTACATCTAACTACATGGCAAACAGTTGTGTAGGTTTTTCTTTAGACTAATTTTATATGTCTTGTAGTAGAAAATTCTACTTTAGCTAGATTTCTCAACATCTAAGAGAACATGTGAACATATTTTTCATTTTTTTGCAAATAGCACTTTACATGCATCTGTATTTTTTGCGGATCTATGTGGCTGTTCTGCAAAATATAGATCATGTCCTATTTCCGAATTTAGAGAACGAGAATAGTCTTTTCTATTGAAGGTAGAAAAATGCAGAGAACACAAGAAAGGTCTCTGTAATTTGCGGATCTGTTGTTTGTAATATGGACATGGCTGCAAGAACGATGCCTAACATACTTTGCCAAAACATGTTTTAAATCCAGGAAGAAGGGGGTGCAGAAGATTCTGCACAGTGTGCTGTTTTCCCTGCTTATACCAATTATATCTGGAGAAATTTTGAGTTGTCAGTGCACACAAGTACTGCCCTGCCAGTAAAGGATAGACATAATTAAGTTAATTAATGAAATATGTAATAGAATTCCAGTCTAGCAATGATCCCTGGTGTTCTTTGTGCCATTATGTAGGACAATTAGGGTGCTCCTACATGATTCCCATGCAGACTACTGGTAATTGCCGATTTGAACCTCTATGTATGTGCCAGGGCATACCTGTACTTGCTGATTGAAACTATAGCATGTACAGGTGTAGCCCAGCAATTAGCAGTAATCCACATGTGCTTCCCACTGCCAGACCACAATATGTGCACACACTTATTGAATCTGATACCTAACTGAAAATATCCAAATACTGATTTTGTATCATTACACTTGTCCTGTGTCCTCTGACCAGTCATGCAGAACTACAACCTACATTTTCTCACAGCTGTGGATTCACATATCCCAACCGTACTGGCTTGGCACAGATATTCAATCCCATATCCTATGGCTTTTTGGAAAATAGCTTGCCTTGACACATTGGTTTATTTGGCTGGATATGTAAAACCTGTGAGCATGTTGGAACATGAATGTCAAAACTCTGTGGCTTTTTTGTCCTGATTTTGATTTCCCAAAAAGTTGTAGTTGGTAGTTTTAGCATCCATCCTGTTACTACATTAAATGAAAGAAGAATTAAAAAAAGAAAAAAAAAAAACATGGGAGTCAATGAGAGGTCAGGGCTCTGGGTTATACAAGTAAAAATTTGAGATTTTGACAAATGTTTATGAATTTTTAAGGAAATATGTCACAAAAATATTTTAACTAATATGTTTTTTAGTGTTGTTAACTTACTATTTTATAATAAATAATGTGTTGTGGCTGTGTCTGCCAAAAAGCAATTGCAGAGCACACACTAGCCAATTATCGAGCTGTACTAGAGATACACTATAGGGAGCAAACAGGGAGATATAACTGGGTATATATTAGGGTTTTATCAGGGAAAGCTTAGAACTAGTTTTGCATTGTTTCATAGTCCATACAGCTTGCTGGCAATTTCTATCATATTTCATACAGACCTATCCTGCCAAAAGCTCATATTTCTATATATTAACAGCCATCCAGCTTTTTTTTTTCTTTTTTATAAAACTAAAAACCTCAAATTTCTAAAGTTCTTAGGCTTATTGCCAGCACCCCAATAGCATATACTCTACTGCTAATACTGAGTAATTGCCTTTTTTTTCTAAAAGCCTCAATTTACCATTTGTAATTGGACATTTTAGCACTTTGAACTGCATCAATATGCATCAACCCCTGTTAGTGAACGTGTTATATTACTTCAAGATACTGTTAAGTTTCAGAAAAGGTATTTTACTACAAAAACTGTACTACTATACCCATGTTATTGACTGCGTTTTACTACAAAACCCTGTTTCTCTAAGGTAGAGTTCAAATCTGTTCTGGATGCTTAGTTCGGGGCCTCTGTCGCAAATTCTATTAAAAAGAGTGGACAAAAATTCAATGGAGTCTGTTCATCTCCATTCAGGTCAGTTACCTGCCCTATCCAGCACTTCCGTTATTTCCACTGTTCTGCTCCTTTAACTCAGCAGAAAAACAGAAAAAAGTAGTAGTGATGTGAATCCAGCCTTTCACCTGTTTTTTACCTGTTTATATAACTAACAGCAGTGCCCCACAGAAGATTAGATACACATCCCAGACATACCTGTGTGCACTGTGTGTCTGTATTACATGTTCAGTAAAAGCACTTTTATTCTGCAGGAAAACATCTCCCAAGTGTCCAGCTCTGCTGCAAACCAGACTGAAGAGGTGAGGGCTGCTTTAGCTGCTCATATCTTGGTATTGGTAACAGACAGAAAAATGCTTCTTACCTCACAGCATTATATCCAGTATATCAGAAGATGTACAGTGGGGGAAAAAGTATTTAGTCAGCCACCAATTGTGCAAGTTCTCCCACATAAAAAGATGAGAGAGGCCTGTAATTGACATCATAGATAGACCTCAACTATGAGAGACAAAATGAGAAAACAAATCCAGAAAATAACATTGTCTGATTTTTAAAGAATTTATTTGCAAATTATGGTGGAAAATAAGTATTTGGTCACCTACAAACAAGCAAGATTTCTGGCTCTCACAGACTTGTAACTTCTTCTTTAAGAGGCTCCTCTGTCCTCCACTCATTACCTGTAGTAATGGCACCTGTTTAAAATTGTTTTCAGTATAAAAGACACCTGTCCACAACCTCAAACAGTCACACTCCAAACTCCACTATGGTGAAGACCGAAGAGCTGTCGAAGGACACCAGAAACAAAATTGTAGACCTGCACCAGGCTGGGAAGACTGAATCTGGAATAGGCAAGCAGCTTGGTGTGAAGAAATCAACTGTGGGAAAAATAATTAGAAAATGGAAGACATACAAGTCCATTGATAATCTCCCTCAATCAGGGACTCCACGTAAGATCTCATCCCGTGGGGTAAAAATGATCACAAGAACTGTGAGCAAAAATCCCAGAACCACATAGGGGGCCCTAGTGAATGACTTGCAGAAAGCTGGGACCAACGTAACAAAGGCTACCATCAGTAACACACTACGCCGCCAGGGACTCAGATCCTGTAGTGCCAGACGTGTCCCCCTGCTTAAGCCAGTACATATCTGGGCCCGTCTGAAGTTTGCTAGAGAGCATTTGGATGTTCCAGAAGAGTATTGGGAGAATGTCATATGGTCATTGAAGATGAAACATGGGTGGGTCTTTCAGCATGACAATGATCCAAAGCACACCACCAGGGCAACGAAGGAGTGGCTTTGTAAGAGGCATTTCAATGTCCTGGGGTGGCCTAGCCAGTCTCCAGATCTCAACCCCATAAAAAACCTTTGGAGGGAGTTGAAAGTCTGTGTTGCCCAGCGACAGACCCAAAACATCACTGCTCTAGAGGAGATCTGCATGGAGAAATGGGCCAACATACCAGCAACAGTATGTGCCAACATTGTGAAAAACGTTTGACCTCTGTCATTGCCAACAAAGGATATATAACAAAGTATTGAGATGAACTTTTGTTATTGACCAAATACTTATTTTCCACCATAATTTGCAAATAAATTCTTTAAAAATCAGACAATGTGATTTTCTGGATTTGTTTTCTCACTTTGTCTCTCATAGTTGAGGTCTACCTATGATTTCAATTACAGGCCTCTCTCATCTTTTTAAGTGGGAGAACTTGCACAATTGGTGGCTGACTAAATACTTTTTTTCCCACTGTAGCTGTTAGAAATCGAGTCAAGAGAGAAAGCTGTTTTTAGTTTCACTTTCAGCTGGGCCCTTGGGAGCTGTTTTCCTGCAGAATAAAAATGCTTTTCCTGGACATGGAATACAGACACACAGTGCACACAGGTATGTCTGGGATGTGTCTGCAATCTTCTGTGGGGCACTGCTGTTAGTTACATAGGTGAAAAACAGGTGAACAACTCCCTTTAAGAGGTTCAGGGGGAGGTGGGGGATGCCAAGTATAGCTGTGTTGGTGGTGGTAGTAGTGGAACTTGTAGCAATAGTGGTGGCAATAGAGGCAATGGTAGTGACAGTGGAACTCTGGGCAAATATAGAACAGGGAATCAGGAGGGAGCCAAGGAACCCAAGGTGACATATCACAGTCTGATTAAAGTGACAAGGAGGGTAAGGACTCTGATAATGATTGGATGTTGGACAGGGCCTGAAAGTTGGATCGGGGTGCTGAGGAGGAAGTGACAGAGAAGCAATTAAGCACAGAGGAAACATATGGCTAGAACCTCCCAAACACTGCTTGGGAACTGGTGTTGCTGCTAATACTGTGGTCAAAGGCTCAAAACAAGCCAGACTGAAATTGAAAAACAAAGTAAATAAAAATTTTAAGACCAAGATTAGTCTATCTCCAGAGCCAGTCCAGTTGTGGTTGCCTAACTTCTCTTGGACACCCTCCATATTTGCCCACATTACTAGTTCAAGCAGCCAGGCGTCTTATATCTCTCAAATGGCTAAACTTTTAGAAGCCCCCTTCTGTGGATCTCTGGTATAATAAACTGGACCAACTCTAAAGAATGGAGGAATTGGGCAGACAACATTCAATTTTTTTTAGCAACCATGGCGATAGTTCAGGCTAACCCATGTGGCTGATGACATGACAACAGTTTAATGAGACCTACTATGTAAAATGTGGTATTGCATGAGATGTGATGCTTTTGTACAATATTCTTTAATGTTTAGGTACCTCTTATTTTGGCTTTGCTGAATAACTTGTGATTATTTGAACAATTTAAAGGGTTTCTGTCACCAGTTTTGGGCATATCAACAGGATGACATTTGCAATGTGCAAATGTCACCTGATGCCCGATCTAGTAATCATTTTCGTTTTGGTGTCCCCGTTTTTCAGAAAAATACACTTTTATGATATGTAAATTAGGCTTACTAGGTGCAAGGGGCGGTAACCCTGCACCTAGTAGCGCCGTTTCCCCACCTCTAGTGACGCCTCCTTTCTTGTGATGGACAGGGTCAGGCAGCTCGCTCTAATTGCTGCCGGCCCTGTCCGAGCTCCAAATCCCGCGCCTGCGCCGTGTGGCCTTCATTCGGCGCAGGCGCAGTGAGTGCCGCCGCCGGGCTCCCGGCTCCCTCACTGCAACCTGCGCCGATGACGTCACAGTCCTCCCGAATGAAGGCTGCACGGCGCAGGCGCGGGATTTGGAGCTCGGGCAGGGCCGGCAGCAGTTAGAGCGAGCTGTCTGGCCCTGTCCATCACAAGAAAGGAGGCATCACTAGAGGTGGGGAAACTGCGCTACTAGGTGCAGGGTTACCGCGCCTTGCACCTAGTAAGCCTAATTTTCATATCATAAAAGTGTATTTTTCTGAAAAACGGGGACACCAAAACGACAATGATTACCAGATCGGGCATCAGGTGACATTTGCGCATTGCAAATGTCATCCTGTTTGACATGCCCAAAACTGGTGACAGAAACCCTTTAAGGATCTGTTGTGAAACTGCATCCTCATATTTTCCCCTTCCCTATTCCTCTCCCCAATTTTTCCCTGCCTATCTTTGTATTGAAAATTATTTAATAAAAAAGATTTACACAAAATATGTGCCAGACCAGCAGCCGATTGATCTTTAGGATTTTGTTATTGTATTACTTCATACAAAAAGTACAGGATGCATTTTGTCCCATCCTACGTGTAGCCTTTTTTGACCGCAGAAGGCTTTTCAACTAAGAATTTTTCAACTCACAGACAGAGCTTCCTAGCTAAGCACTTGCTTATATGACATTGGCAAAGGTTATCCTTAGGTACACACACATTATATTGCATTTAATTTTTTTAGCTGATTGGAGATATACATAGGAAAATTCCTTCACATATACCTCCCACAGAGTTACCAAAATATCGAAAAATGCGAAACAACTCACAGGACTCTTTCGGTATATGCATGGTGCTTTTGGCCCTAAAGATAGCTTTTACTATAGGGCCCAAATCATGAATTAAATGGGTATTCCCATCTGGGGAATTAATGGCATGGGAAAAGAATGGGGCCTCAATGTGAAGGGAGTGCAGCCACCCTTTGTTTACTCTAAAATAGACAAGCACTGGCTTGGCTATTTCTGGCAGTTCTATAGTGTTGAATTGAGAGGTGGCACTGGCTACACTTGGAGGCACCAAAAATGGTAAAAGGCAGAGTGGACCCAGCATGCATAAGGAACCTACAACTCCCTGAATTTTATGGTGGGCGTTACAGCACATAACAGGTAGTATTTAGTATTAGGTTTCCGTCTTACAGAGATCGTCTTGACGTTTGGCAGACGAGCCCAAATAATTTTCTACAAAATGTATTTGCCAAGAATCTCAAATTTAAAAAATAAGCGTAGCATTAACACCCAAATATTTTCTATAACTATGGCATTATTGTACTTTATTTGGTTTGCACAGTGCTTTTGCATTGTATTTTTTTCCTTAGTGTTTCTAGCCATGGCAGCGTGCACCTGAACATTGGGATGTGCTTACTGACCCCCCTTTTTCTTGCATTTGTACTAGCTTCACTTGGCCAGCTTGTTCTCAATTCAGAACTATGGGACTTCCGAAAATAACCGAGTGCTTCTGCTCGGCTATTTTCAGAAGTCCCCTAGTGGTAAAAGGAGAGCAAGCCTCTCATTGTGTGCTTCCTTCACTGTTTGGGGACCCCATTCTGGAGATAGGAGCAGGTTACAAAGGTGGGACCCTCACCTATCTGACATTGATTGCATATCCTAGTGATGGGCAGATTTTCTGGACTGATCACAGCGTGACTGACACAAATTCACTACAGCTCGATCATGGATCTACTTTACTCTGCTAACAGCAGCACTTAAGGGAACTGTACACCCTCAGTCAGGCTGGAGCTCACAGCTTCATTAATTACTATGATATAGTGAGTTTGGCTCAGACCTATTACGTGAAACATGTATTTAATCTACACACTAAATTCAGCTATAGAATCCATGTGTTTACCCAAGTGCCTGTGAAGTCTCTCATATTTAGTTACCCATCTGCTTCCTACCATAATACACATTTCACCCACATCTTTATTTTCTTGTAACACAAATGATTTAGTACTGTTTTATTCATAATGTCTAATTTAGATCAACTGCAATGTTAATTTCACATGAAGCACACATTCTTATCTTCTGTGTGTAACAGACAAGGAACATGAGTGTCATCAGGGTGGCACTGCCTAAATTACTGGGATAAAGCATGTTTTCTTATCTGTCAAATTGATATTCCACCTATGACAGACCGCGCTGCCTGCACTGACCACAGTGTATCGTATTCTGCACATGTACTCTACATTTAGGATTTCTTCTCAGGAAATATTGCATTGATCTCCAGGTTTTCATTTTCGCTGTAACTGAATATTGGGTTTAGGTTACAGCGTAAATGAATATTTACTATCAAGTTTTACCCAAAGATAGATATATAAACTCGATGAGACACCAACATTCTCCATAATGTAAAACATTACCTTCAATAATTTATTGTTCACCTTCAGTATGTAACTAAAAATTGAAGCCAAAAACCATTTCCAACATAACATTATCATTCTCAGTGGGGCTTCCAAGGATCCCTTAGAGGCTTCATTTTTTCTCCATCCAGACTATTTTACCAATATTTCTATTTTGAATGATTTTTTTTCCATGACAAAAGCAGGAATAGGTTTATATATATGAGAAGTATGGCTGAATAGTGTTGAGTTGAAGATAACAGTAATTTTTTCTTTTGTAAGTTAATGTGGGAATGATAACTTCCAGCTACAGATGAATGCATTCACTGATTGTCTCATCACAAGAGGTCTACACCTTTGATGAGCTGTCCCCTCAGATGAAAATGTTCCAACCTGGTTCTTGATTGACAAGGATGGACATCTTGACCGGCCCCGACAATCTCGCATCTGCACTACGGCTCCAAGTAGCATCACAAGCACAGAGGCTCTGCTTCTGGAGCAGTGACTGTTCATGTGCCGCCATCCAGTCGCTGCTCCAGTAGCAGATGCTGAGCTTCTTACACCTGTGAGATGCACGGTTGCCAACCAGACTTTTTCTTTTTTATGGACAACCTATCCCAAAATCACAGACAGACAACATTTTTTTTACATACAAATAGGAAAACCATAATGAATTATAAAGATTTTAACTAATACTTGTTTATAGCTCAATACATTGATAAGAACTCATTACCAGCATTTACTGTGAGCTGTAAACTGATGATAATTACCACCGAAATACTCTACTCAAGTGCCACCAGCTTGAAAAAAATCATGGACACGTCTATTTTTTTTCATGGACACAGGAAAAAAGTTGGCTATTTTTACAGACTCTCCAGAAATTTCTGGACGGTTGGCAACCCCGGTGAGATGTCTGGCTCTGTCAATCAAGCAGGTGGGCGCTTCCTTCACTTGCAGAGGGACAGCCCCTCACAAGTGTAGAACTCTTGATCATGGAATGAATCTATTGGTTAGAATCTATTCGCTCATACCTACTTCCAACCAGGTTTTTTTTCTTATCATATGGCAGCAGAATTCAGTCACCAACTTGGTCTTGGATATGTGTTTCTTGGATAAGAACTATGAGGAGAATGTAGGCCTATTTACTACTTTTGTTCTTGTGAGTTTGTTACAGACTATTCTTTCCCCAGCTCTGATATATCCAGAACACCCCTCTGATCAGCTATTCTGTAGTAACTAGCTCCATAATCAGCTCAGCTAAGAGTGTATGCATTATTAAGTGCAACTTATGGCATAAAACATGTTGATTTTCAGAATTTAATGGTAGAAAAGCTCCATCCACTAGAATGACATTTATGTGAATTTTATGTTAGACTCATGGGGTTCCTTGGGCCCTTTAGATCAGTTTTCCTTAAATCCAGTCCTCGGTGCCCACCTGTCGGTCATGATTTGAGAATATCCCACAGAATCAATACCTGTGGTAAGTCCTGATGCATTGACAATAATTATATCACCTGCTCAGTGCTAAGTAAATCCTGAAAACCTGACCGGCAGGTGGGCCCTGAGGACCGGAGTTGAGGAACCCTACTTTAGAGGATATTAGTGAAAATGCATTGGAAGCATTGTAGCAGTTCACATTATATTGTGGCAGGCTCTAAAGTCAGCTCTAAAAGGACACTGCCTAAACCCTTAAAGTAGATGAAATAAAAGTGGTCAACCCTCCTACAATAGGAAGGAGGTGTATACGGGGTAGATAACACATCAGATCCCAGGAGAGGTGCTATCACGGCGACATTAGTGTTGATATTAATACTTACTTATCATGCACCTTTTGTTTTCATTTCCAAACGTTGTCAACACCGATGATGAAATATTCATTGAGGTGATGTTACCGAAGGTTACAGCCTTCTGAAATCATTCAGTGTGTGTTATCTGCAGCCTACTGCTGGGACGCATACATTATTTAGTGTTAAGACACCACGAGATCAGCGAGAAACATTTGTTTGGTTTGCATGTTATGTCTTATTCAGTTTTTTTCCCATCTGTGGAGGAGATGCGTGCATACAGCTAACATTATGGCACATATTTGAATCCACAGAAGAAGGTATCAGATCTACTGTAGATAAAATGTAGGAACTTGGAAATCGAGCAAGACACGTACAAAGTGATACAATTCTACCACTGTGCCTGTCCTGCTGGTTGCAAAATTCTAATATTATCTATGTTTTTGATTTTCTTAGGATTTGTTACAGAATTTCAGTTGCAGAATGTGCACAAAAACTCCATAGCAAAGGCTATGGGCATAGGATGAATCGACATGATAGGTTTGCCCATATGGCCGACTTTGTGGGGCATAATGTTCCCTTGGAGGAGGGTATTGTGTTGGCCGCTGGGAAAATGGAGAAGTTGGCATTGGCCGGGGGCCAGGAATGTGCCCATGGATGCGCCAATTTTCCAAGGCTACAAATATTTCATTTGGGTCTTTAGGAGGAGTTGCTCCCTCCAGAACAATTCCTATAGCGGCTTCCATTTGCAACAATCGTTCTGGAGGCAGGTTCCTAGACTATTTGTCTAGAGCCCACCAGGAAGACAACTTCGAGCTGTATGGCTGGACTCATTTGAGTCCAGCTATACAGCTCGAAATTGTCTTCCTGGCGGGCTCTAGACAAATAGTCTAGAACCTGAGAATGGACCATAGACTTCTATTATGATGGCATGCAATACAGAATGCCTCTTTAAAGGCTTCCATGGTGCATGCCGTCATAGAATTTCATTATGGTCCGTGGTAACGGAATCCATTACGGAATTCTTCGATAACCCGAACTTGCAAATCGCGAGTTCGCTCAAAACTATGAACGATCAATCCACATAGGTTACCGTTGAAGTCATGGTACATACAAAAGCTTTTCTGTATATTCTTTAGTCTAAAACGCCAGTCTTAATAAATGTGCCCCTAAATGTCTCATCCCAAAACCAATTACTGAACAATACCAAAGTAGTATTAGAACAGAATCTACTCATTAACCACTCATATCCAATACAAACCTAATGGGATTAGCACAGCTCAGCTACAAGCACATAATTATTGCTTGCCATTGGTTCTGAGGGTTTCTTATAAATGCAACCTACTGTTAGAGTAGTTCCCTTTTAAGTCTGTAGATACTGTACAGACTACAGCTCTTTCATCTGGTATTCCAAATCAGTGAAATTATACAATAATCACAGAGAGAAGGGAATGAATACAATCAGATATGTTTTGGGTACAAATGCAATACCTTCTCTGACCTAGTAATAGTAATTCACAACCACAAAATCACTATGCAAACAATAGCCAATCATCATTGTCCACTTCACATTGCAATAAAGCTTTACCAATCATCATCAGTTAATTTAACATGTACTTATATTAGCTTTGTAATGTAGGAATATTTTACTGATGTGTGAATACATTAAAGCGGTTGTCTCACTTCAGCAAATGGCATTTATAATGTAGAGAAAGTTAATACAAGCCAATTACTAATGTATTGTGATTGTCCATATTGCTTCCTTTGCTGGCTGGATTCATTTTTACATCACATTACACACTGCTTGTATCCAGGGGTTATGACAACCCTGCGATCCAGCAAAGTTGGCCTTGTTTGCACACTGTAGGAAAAGTACCAGCCTTTCTGGTGGCCAGGACCACGGGAGTGCACATAGGCCTGCACTTTTTTCCTATAGTGTGCAAGCGCGGCCACTGCTCCTGAATTGCAGGGGGGTCCTAACCTCTGGGGTCAGGCTGATATTTTTCCTTCACCAGTTCTGATCCTCTGATAACCAAAATAAAGATTAATAGTTAATTCCATGAAGAGAGTGATAATGGCATTGTAGTGTATTGTATGTATCAGCGTAGTGTATTGTATGTATCAAAGTGTTCAAGATATCATGTATCACAATATCAATTTATTTTATTCCTTCCAGAAAGAGTTAATTAAATTAATCAGAAAGTTAATTGTACCCCAAAATGACACCATTTAAAACTATGACTTGTCCCATAAAAAACAAGCCCGCATACAGCTACATAGATGGAAAAATAAAAAAGTTATAGTTCTTGGAAGGCGACAATGAAAAAAGGAAGAAAAACACTTGGTCAGTAAGGCCCAAAACAGGCTGCTAAGGGGTGAATCAGTCAGGGACTTTAACACTGCAGACCCGCCAAACAATGTGATTGTGAGAGATAGGTTTTTATATATATTGTGTAAAACCTGTACTACTCATCTTTGACCACTAGATGGCAGCTAATTAGCTATGTGAGTCACGTGAACACTCTCTTTGTTTTAAGACATGTTAATTTGCCTCTTTCAAATGAACCAATGAACTCAGCTTGTGTCAAAGAACCACTCACTCTGCTTAAGTAACACCCCTTTTTGTCTATGTCATACCTACTATATAAGTGTCTGTCTCTTTAATAAACTGGCTCTTGCTTGGGGGATGCGAAGTATTTTCCATGAAACCAACTTGTGTTCTGGTCTCATTGTGAAAGTGGTATGAGCATATGCATACCTATACTTCTAATGATTTGGCACCACACAAAGAAGGCAAAATCGTGAGAAGTGCAATGACATGGTCTTCATAAGTTTAACTAGAGCCCTCTATGGACTAGACAGTCATGCGTTCTGCATACCTTGTTAATATTGGAGTCACACAGAGCACACAGGACACAAGGAGCACACACAGGGGCACACACTGGGAGCACAAGAGGCTTACATAGGGGTCACAGAGAACACACACTGCAACCACAGGGGGCACACACTGTGAGGACAGGGAGCTTACATAGGGGACACAGAGGACAGGAGGCACACACAGGTGACAAAGGAGGCACACACAGGTGGCACAGGGAGTGCACACAGTTCATTTTGGGGGCACAGGGAGCAAACACATGGGGACACAGGGAGCTCACACAGGGGACACACACAGCTCATACAGGGAGCACACAGGGGGCATACACAGCTCATGCAGGAAGCATACACAGCTCATACAGGGGGCACATACAGCTCATACAGGGAGCACATACAGCTCATAACGGGACCACACACAACTCATACAGGGAGCACATACAGCTCATACAGGGAGCACACACAGCTCATACAGGGAGCTCACACAGGGAGCACATACAGCTCATACAGGGAGCACATACAGCTCATACAGGGAGCACATACAGCTCATACAGGGAGCACATACAGCTCATACAGGGAGCTCATACAGGGAGCTCACACAGGGAGCACATACAGCTCATACAGGGAGCACATACAGCTCACACAGGGAGCACATAAAGCTCACACAGGGAGCACATACAGCTCATACAGGGAGCACACACAGCTCATACAGGGAGCACATACAGCTCATACAGGGAGCACATACAGCTCATACAGGGAGCTCACACAGGGAGCACATACAGCTCATACAGGGAGCACATACAGCTCATACAGGGAGCACATACAGCTCACACAGGGAGCACATAAAGCTCATACAGGGAGCACATAAAGCTCATACAGGGAGCACATACAGCTCATACAGGGAGCACATACAGCTCATACAGGGAGCACATACAGCTCACACAGGGAGCACATACAGCTCATACAGGGAGCACACACAGCTCATACAGGGAGCACATACAGCTCATACAGGGAGCACATACAGCTCATACAGGGAGCTCATACAGGGAGCTCACACAGGGAGCACATACAGCTCATACAGGGAGCACATACAGCTCACACAGGGGGCACATAAAGCTCATACAGGGAGCACATACAGCTCATACAGGGAGCACACAGGGAGCTCACACAGGGAGCACATACAGCTCATACAGGGAGCACATACAGGGAGCACATACAGCTCATACAGGGAGCACATACAGCTCATACAGGGGGCACACACAGCTCATACAGGGAGCACATACAGCTCATACAGGGGGCACACACAGCTCATACAGGGAGCACATACAGGGAGCACATACAGCTCATACAGGGAGCACATACAGCTCATACAGGGAGCACATACAGCTCATACAGGGAGCTCATACAGGGAGCACACACAGCTCATACAGGGAGCACATACAGGGAGCACATACAGCCCATACAGGGAGCACATACAGCTCATACAGGGGGCACACACAGCTCATACAGGGAGCACATACAGCTCATACAGGGGGCACACACAGCTCATACAGGGAGCACATACAGCTCATACAAGGGGCACACACAGCTCATACAGGGAGCACATACAGGGAGCACATACAGCTCATACAGGGAGCACATACAGCTCATACAGGGAGCACATACAGCTCATACAGGGAGCTCATACAGGGAGCACACACAGCTCATACAGGGAGCACATACAGGGAGCACATACAGCTCATACAGGGAGCACATACAGCTCATACAGGGGGCACACACAGCTCATACAGGGAGCACACAGGGAGCACATACAGCTCATACAGGGAGCACACAGGGGGGCACACACAGCTCATACAGGGAGCTCACACAGGAGCACATACAGCTCATACAGGGAGCACATACAGCTCATACAGGGAGCACATACAGCTCACACAGGGAGCAGATAAAGCTCATACAGGGAGCACATACAGCTCATACAGGGAGCACATACAGCTCATACAGGGAGCACATACAGCTCATACAGGGAGCTCATACAGGGAGCACACACAGCTCATACAGGGAGCACATACAGGGAGCACATACAGCTCATACAGGGAGCACACACAGCTCATACAGGGAGCACATACAGCTCATACAGGGAGCACACAGGGGGCACACACAGGGAGCACATACAGCTCATACAGGGAGCACACAGGGAGCTCACACAGGGGATCTCATACAGGAAGCACACAGGGGGCACACACAGCTCATACAGGGAGCACACAGGGAGCTCACACAGGGAGCACATACAGCTCATACAGGGAGCACATACAGCTCATACAGGGAGCACATACAGCTCACACAGGGAGCACATAAAGCTCATACAGGGAGCACATACAGCTCATACAGGGAGCACATACAGCTCATACAGGGAGCACATACAGCTCATACAGGGAGCACACACAGCTCATACAGGGAGCACATACAGGGAGCACATACAGCTCATACAGGGAGCACACACAGCTCATACAGGGAGCACATACAGCTCATACAGGGAGCACACAGGGGGCACACACAGCTCATACAGGGAGCACACAGGGAGCTCACACAGGGAGTACATACAGCTCATACAGGGAGCACACAGGGGGCACACACAGCTCATACAGGGAGCACACAGGGAGCTCACACAGGGATCACATACAGCTCATACAGGGAGCACACAGGGGGCACACACAGCTCATACAGGGAGCACACAGGGAGCTCACACAGGGAGCACATACAGCTCATACAGGGCACATACAGCTCAACAGGGAGCACACACAGCTCATACCAGAAGCACATACAGCTCATACAGGGAGCACACACAGCTCATACAGGGAGCACATACAGCTCATACAGGGAGCACATACAGCTCATACAGGGAGCTCATACAGCGAGCACATACAGCTCATACAGGGAGCACATACAGCTCATACAGTGAGCAAACACAGCTCATACAAGGAGCACACAGGGAGCTCACACAGGGAGCACATATAGCTTATACAGGGAGCACACTCAGCTCACACAGGGAGCACATACAGCTCATACAGGGAGCACACAGGAAGCTCATACAGGGAGCATACAGGGAGCACATACAGCTCATGCAGGGATCACATACAGCTCATACAGGGAGCACATACAGCTCATGCAGGGATCACATACAGCTCATACAGGGAGCACATACAGCTCATTCAGGAGCACATACAGCTCATATAGGGAGCACACACAACTCATACAGGGAGCACACAGGGGGCACTTACAGCTCATACAGGGAGCACACACAACTCATACAGGGAGCACACAGGGGGCACACACAGCTCATACAGGGAGCACATACAGCTCACATAGGGAACACATACAGCTCACATAGGGAGCTCACTCAGGGAGCACATACAGCTCACATAGGGAACACATACAGCTCATACAGGGAGCACATACAGCTCATACAGGGAGCACATACAGCTCATACAGGGAACACATACAGTTCACATAGGGAACACATACAGCTCATACAGGGAGCACATACAGCTCATACAGGGAGCACATACAGCTCACATAGGGAACACATACAGCTCATACAGGGAGCACATACAGCTCATACAGGGAACACATACAGCTCATACAGGGAGCACATACAGCTCATACAGGGAGCACATACAGCTCACACAGGGAGCACATACAGCTCACACCGGGAGCACATACAGCTCATACAGGGAGCACATACAGCTCATACAGGGAGCACATACAGCTCATACAGGGAGCACATACAGCTCACACAGGGAGCACATACAGCTCACACCGGGAGCACATACAGCTCACACAGGGAGCACATACAGCTCACATAGGGAACACATACAGCTCACACAGGGAGCACATACAGCTCACACAGGGAGCACATACAGCTCACACCGGGAGCACATACAGCTCATATAGGGAGCACATACAGCTCACATAGGGAACACATACAGCTCATACAGGGAGCACATACAGCTCATACAGGGAGCACATACAGCTCATACAGGGAGAACACACAGCTCACACAGGGAGCTCATACAGGGAGCACACAGGGAGCACATACAGCTCATACAGGGAGCACACATAGCTCATACAGGGAGCACATACAGCTCATACAGGGAGCACATACAGCTCATACAGGGAGCACACACAGCTCATACAGGGAGCACATACAGCTCACATAGGGAACACATACAGCTCACACAGGGAGCACATACAGCTCACACAGGGAGCACATACAGCTCACACCGGGAGCACATACAGCTCATATAGGGAGCACATACAGCTCACATAGGGAACACATACAGCTCATACAGGGAGCACATACAGCTCATACAGGGAGCACATACAGCTCATACAGGGAGCACACACAGCTCACACAGGGAGCTCATACAGGGAGCACACAGGGAGCACATACAGCTCATACAGGGAGCACATACAGCTCATACAGGGAGCACAGACAGCTCACACAGGGAGCACATACAGCTCATACAGGGAGCACACATAGCTCATACAGGGAGCACATACAGCTCATACAGGGAGCACATACAGCTCATACAGGGAGCACACACAGCTCACATAGAGAGCACACACAGGGAGCACATACAGCTCATACAGGGAGCTCATACAGGGAGCACACATAGCTCATACAGGGAGCACACATAGCTCATACAGGGAGCACATACAGCTCATACAGAGAGCACATACAGCTCATACAGGGAGCACATACAGCTTACACAGGGAGCACATACAGCTTACACAGGGCGCACATACAGCTCATACAGAGAGCACACAGGGGACACACAGAGCTCATACGGAGCACACAGAGGGAAGTTGTTTGGGGGTGGGGAGGGACACATTCAAAAATTTGCTATGGATCAAGCGTTTTCTAATTATGTCCCTGTATGTCAAAGTATTAATGCTCACCATAGCGCCAGTGATGACATGTCCTTACCTGCCACATTATCGAATCTCATGTGTCATAACTATTTATAATGAAGATTGATTATTTGTATAATTGTCATTATCATTGGGGGCCACACCTACTAGAAATGGCATATTTTAAGCCAATGTGGAGAACATTGTTGACAAGATTTAAATCTAAAGTACATCTTTTCATACATTTAGCGCATTTTGAGCTCGCTACAATATAAAAAGATAGGTTTGTGCCATAACAGTGTGTCATCCACAGATCCCCCATAACAGTGTGCCATCCACAGACCCCCCCATAACAATGTCATCCATAGATCTCTCATAACAGTGTGTCATCTACAGATCCCCCATAACAGTGTCATCGACAGATTCCCCATAACAGTGTCATCAACAATTCCCCCATAACAGTGTGCCATCCACAGACCCCCCATAACAGTGTGTCATCCTCAGGTCCCCCATAACAGTGTGTCATCAATAGATCCCCCATAACAGTGTGTCATCCACAGATCCCCTATAACAGTGTGTCATCCACAGATCCCCCATAACAGTATCATCCACAGATCCTCCATAACAGTGTGTCATCCACAGATCCCCTATAACAGTGTGTCATCCACAGATCCCCCATAACAGTATCATCCACAGATCCTCCATAACAGTGGGTCAACCACAGATCACCAAGGACAGTGTCATCCACAGATCCCCCATAACCATGTCATTCACAGATCTCTCATAACAGTGTGTCATCTACAGATCCCCCATAACAGTGTGCCATCCACAGATCCCCCATAACAGTGTGTCATCCTCAGGTCCCCCATAACAGTGTGTCATCAATAGATCCCCCATAACAGTGTGTCATCCACAGATCCACCATAAAAGTGTGTCATCCACAGATCCTCCATAACAGTGGGTCAACCACAGATCACCAAAGACAGTGTCATCCACAGATCCCCCATAACCATGTCATCCACAGATCCCTCGTAACAGTGTGACATCCATAGATCCCCAGAACAGCATGTCATTCTCAGATCCCCCATAACAGTGTGTCATCTACATATCCCCCATAACAGTGTGTCATCCACAGATCCCCCATAACAGTGTGTCATCCACAGATCCCCCATAACAGTGTGTCATCCTCAGGTCCCCCATAACAGTGTGTCATCAATAGATCCCCCATAACAGTGTGTCATCAATAGATCCCCCATAACAGTGTGTCATCCACAGATCCACCATAAAAGTGTGTCATCCACAGATCTCCCATAACAGCTTGTCCTACCTCTAGAATCTACTCCTATCTCCAGAACTGGACTCCAGAACTGATGGGAGAGCGCACTGCGCATGCTCAGCATTATCTCCATTCACTGCTATGGATTTTCGAATAAATTACAGAGCCAATGGTCAGCTATTTTCGGAAAATTCATAGCAGTGAATAGAGGATGACCATGCAAGCACATTGTGCTCTCCCTTCACGGGCCCGGATGGGACAATCCCTTTTTTTCAGCTAATGGTTTTAAAAACTGCACCATGGAAAAGAAGTGACCATTCTTGATGCGAGTTCCATGTCCAGAATTCCCATTGAAAATGGGCAGGAATGAAAATCAACGCCAAAACTACATCATAATTCTGCATTAAAGGGTTATTCTCATCTTAGACAATGGGGGCATATCGCTAGCTGTATGAGGGCTTGTTTTTTGCGGGATAAGTTGTACTTTCCAACGCCACCATTTAATATTGCATACGGTGTAGTGGGAAGCGGGAAAAAAATTCCAAACCGGGTGAAATTGCAAAGAAAACGCTATTCTGCTACAGTTCTACGGGTTTCTTATTTACAGCGTTCGATGTGCATTAAAACTGATCCATTACTTTCATTCTACTGGTCAGTACGAATCCGGCAATACCTAATATGTATAGTTTTTCCTGCGTTTTCATAGTGATAAAATAATTAGATAGTTGCCCTTTTTTTTTTTTTTTCCTTGTCAAAATCTTGACCCCTATAACTTTTTGGTATTTATGTGTACAGAGCTGTGTTTTGCGGGACGATCTGAAGTTTTTATTGATACCATTCTGGGGTGTGTATGACTTTTTGATCACTTTTTATTTAATTTTTTTTAGAAAAAAAAGCGACAAAAAACGGCAAATCGCCATTTGGACGCTTTTTTCCGCCACACAATTCACCGTATTGGAATTTTTTTTTTTATATTTTAAAAGTACGGGTGTTTTCGGTCACGATGATACCCATGATGTCTATATTTATTGTTATTTAGGTATTTATTTTTTACTTATACGGAAAGGGGGGTGATTTGAACTTTTACATCTTTTTTATTTTTTTATATATTTTTTAACTTTTTTTTAAATTTTTTTTTACTATTAGAAAGCTCAAATATGGGCTTATATATTGTGGCTTTTTTTTTTCTTTATGAGCAATTCTGGGTTTTATAGACTCAGAAATCCATGAATTGCTCATTTCTTATCCTGGCCTGCCATCTAGTGGCCAGAATAAGAATTGCACTTTGAAAACTGTAATCCTCACCAGCGAGGATTACAGTTTTCATATGGTGTACAGACACCCCGATTGGCCACACGGGGTGTCTGTACACCACCCGGAAGCGAACGCTTCCGGGTTTAGACGCAACTAGATGCCGTGATCACGTGTGATCACGGCATCTAGTCAACCCGGAAGACGCCGCCGATGTAGTAGGTAGCGGCAAGTCGAGCAAGCACCTATACCAGGGGTCAGCAACCTTCGGCACTCCAGCAGCTGTGAAACGACTACTTCCAGCATACAAACATGTTCTGCTGTTCTTCTAATTCCCACAGAAGTTAATGTAGCATTCTGAGAGTTGTAGTTTCAGAGCTGCAGAGTGCCGGAGGTTGCTGATCCCTGGACTATACATTTTTATACTACAATCATAGCTATCCAATTCAGAAGACCAGTTTTTTTTCCATTTTTTAAAAGAACCTAATAAATTGTTGGGAAGCAATAAGGGTTTTGACTTTCTTGACAAGGGGAATGGGAATGGAAGAACCCAGTTGTATATTAATCCATGAATTTTCTAAAATGAATAACATAGGAACAGCACAATGCAGAGTTCTAGGGGTGCCCCTCATGGGTCAAGACTACTTAACCGGGAAAGAAGAAGGGAAAGAATGCAATGGCTGTGACTATTAGCTACAATTATCAACAGGCAGAACCCCATGACAAGTGAAAATGACCTTCTAAGGGGATATTCTTATGCGTGGAATCCAACTTACATTGTTTTCAATGGAAGGTAGCACTGCCATTCAAACGGTCACAGTTAATTGATGCAACTGCACCAAGAAGGAACATATATGTGCTTGTCATAGTCATGTCCATAAACCATGGCCTCCTACTAAAAACATTGGGAGGTGGGTTACTTAGTCGTCCTATAGCTGAAACAGATGTCATCTGAGTGGGATTTATTAACTAGTGTAGAATGTAACCACTTTGGGATATTTTGCCCCATGGAGTTTACGAATTACTTCTGGGGGTTAAAAAAAAAAATTAGAAAACATAAAATGTCTATTCCCCTCTCCTCCATGGCCTGAGAATGAAGCAGCGGACTGATGCCGGTGATTGTGTCTATTACAGGCAATAGCATGATGCTAGACCTTCACGTCTATCCTTATTGTTACTATAGGCAAGTGATAGTCTGAAAATTGGCAGGACCACCACCACCGGGATCATGGCCAGTCCAAATGACCGTATACTTCCTAATTATAAGGTCTGGTGCCCAAAAAAGAATGCCAGACATTAGTCATATAACAATTCCATTCAGTTACCTAAATAACAATGCTATATACCGCTGCCACCTCCACATACTGCAGAAATAAGTATTGTATTTTTCGCTTTATGAGACATACCTGATCACCCAATCTTCATCAGACCTCAGTTCAGACCCCCTAATTTTCACAAAACCCCTTCCCAGTCAGACCCCCTTTCTTTGTCGGACATCAGATCAGACAATAAAATGAATGAAACAACTTACCTTCCTGCTCCAGGCTGCACATTCTTCCTGCACTCACCGCTCCCTGTTCTTCTGTCGGTGTCATGCTGCACTGCAACCTGACTTTGCATAGCATCGGGTCATACTGCACACCTACGTGCACTACGTCCTGATGCTATCGGCAGTCAGGACACAGCAGGCACCCAGAGGAAGACCATAGAGCGGTGAGTACAGCCTGCACTAGCAGTGCTACAGTCATTGCTCCCCACACCTCCTACATATTAATGGAAGCACTTAATATTTGCTTCATAAGATGTACTACAATTTTCCCTAACTTTTTTTTGGCAGTCAGTGTTCAAATAATACCCCAATAAACTGACAAAACAACAGCTCCTTACATACAGTAAAGTGCTATTAACATCTGTGCTGTCTCAGTTGAAGGTGGGTACCAGATAACACCCATAAAGGCTATGTTCATATCTGTGTATATATTTCCACTTTCCTGTTCTGTCATAGGTACAGAAAACAAAAATGATGGCAGTGCTGAATCTGTCCCATAGTGGATACCAAGACCTGACCGACCCCATTGATTTGTGGTACAGTGATGAACCTACCATAGATACAGACCATGTGACTGCTATGGGATCCTGGGGAGGAGCCCCAGCCTTGCTTTTCCTGTTCCCAATTCACTGCACTCAACACGTTTCGGGACTTCCCCCTTCCTCAGGGGCAGACACATTGCTAAGAAAGGGGGAAGCCCCGAAACACATTGAATGGATTGTATTTTAAAGAAGTATATTTTAAAGAATAAAACTGTATACTTTTAAATACTCACATTGTAGGAAGAGCCTAAACTGGTTGAGAACTACAGTCAAGTGATTGAGGAGGGCTTGGAGTCAACCCTCCTAGCAGATGTGAGTATAAATCCATTACTAAGCAATATGCCATAGAAATCAGTGACTCTGGTCTCCAAGTGTGTTTTATCATCTTAAATGGTGCTGGTATATGGAAACTGAGAAAAGAATCCTGTGAAGAACAAAAGCAGAGGAAGGATTGAGGAAATATATAATCAGCCTATAATATATTGAGAGTGGTGATGGGAACGCCACTCACAGATAGTAAATTATGTAGATTCTATTAATAGAAAAATCACCTTACCACTAACCCAACTTGTTGCGCTCTGCTTCTGTTAAAAATGTATATTTTCATTTTTTTTATATTTGTGCAAAGAGATTACTGATATCAATGGTATCTGCATAAATTCTTCTCCACTTAGCTCCACCTACTGGTACCTGGAGGTAACCTGTTTTATAATATACTGTGTGAAATGAAGCATATATTTGTTAAAGGGGTATTCTGGTTAGATTAAGTTATGGGAAAAATATTAGACCGGTGTGGATCCTACTGCTGGAACTTCTACGATCACAAGAACAGAGGCCCCATACCCCCTGCAGCCCCCTGGAACTGAGTGACCGATCACACATGCTTGTGGCCACTCCATTCATTTCTATGGGAGTTTCAGAGATAGCTGAGTACAGAGCTAGCATAAAAGTGAATCCAGTGTAGCGTATCCATGCATGGGCGACAGGCCCCTCATTTCAGGGGGGTTGCACAAGGTGTGGGACCCCCATTCCCATGATCAAGGACCCTTGCCAATTTAATAGTTATTCCTTATACCCCTTTAATCTTCTGTTCCACTTTTTCCAACACAGAAGTCAGATAAAGTAGGTAAGGTGGTGGGTGACATTTTAATTACGTTTTTAATTAAACATTTGTATTACTTAAAGGGGTATTCCCATCTCACAAATGTAGTTTGTATAGTTAGATATAGCCATACCAATATTATTACTAATAGAATATATTTATATAAAATGTACCGTTTAGAAGATTTGCCTATTTGTATATCCATTGTCCCACACACATCAGTCAGGCCGTTGCCCCTAGTTACGACCACCTCGGCCATGTAGTAGTGGTGGCCGGCTTGCTCCTTTTCAAACCCGCTCTGAGGTAACTGCTGTGTTGTGAATGCACATTGCATGAGCATCTGGAGACACATCTTAGGATACTTTCACATCTGCGTTTTGGACACTCCCCATCCAAAACGCAGACTTTATAAACGGTTCCTGCTCCATAGAGATGAATTGATCTTGGAAAAGAATCCGTTTCTCTGCATTTTGGAAACACAGACAAAAATGCTACAACCCTAAGATGTGTCTCCGTATGCTCATGTAATGTGCATTCACAATACAGCAGTTACCTCAGAGCGGGTTTGAACAAGAGCAAGTCGGCCACTACTACTACATCGCCACGGTGGCCGTATCTAGGGGCAACGGCCTGACTGATGTGTGTGGGACAATGCCTATATAAATAGGAAAATCTTCTAAATGGTACATTTTATATAAATACATTCTATTAGTAATAATACTGATATGGCTATATCTAACTTTACAAACTACATTTGTGAGATGGGAATACCCCTTTAATAAAATAATTGTTCATTTGTCAGAAATTTGGAGAGTTGCACTTTGAATTCCACATAGCCTGGGAGTATTTGATGCATGCGTACTGGGATAAGGAGTGGGACAGGAGGGCTATACTAAGTTTTGCATTGGTTCCCTATGAGATCTGTGTACATTTCTGTTACAGCATAATGGAATCATTTAGGTTCCTTCATGGTGATAATTAGAGATGAGCGAATCTATTTGCCTCTTCATATATTCATTACAATTCTTCTTGCCACCCGGCCCTCAGAAGCAGGAAAATGACAATACGCCACCTCAAGAGCAGGAAAGTGAAGATACGCCCCCCTCAGAAGTGGGAAAAACCAGCCCGGCCCACCGGGAACTATCTATTGCAAGTATAGGGAGTGAAGACTCCTCCCTCATTACTCTGCCTTCCTCTCCAGTTCAAGCCAGCGGTGAACAATAAGACAGCATGGCACACCAACTACGTCCAAAGTGGGGAGAGATGGTGTGGGTTAGCGACCCCGAACCACCGGAGGGGCCCAAAGAGATCAGAGTGGAACAAGTGACCCTGTGAATCTCATGGCACCGGAGGTGTCCACTGTGCCGGCTGGTGCGGCATAGGGGGCTGGAGGGTCCACTCCACCGCCCAGGAGGAGAACACCTTTTCATGCAACAGAATCCCATTGTGCCTGCAGCCATGACAGCCCATGCCCAGATCCTCGCCAGGTCCTATGGGACCCTGAAAGGCCCCTTTGCTACCGAGGTAGCTTTATTGTCAAAGCCCCTGTCCCTGCATCACCAGCAGAAGTTTGGCCGGAGGACCAAGCAGCCACAGGACTTGTGCGCTGCATACAAGAGACAACAGATGGCACCCTCCATTTCAGAGAGAAACCACAGCCACAGCCAGAGCATCTGATTCCTGGATTGCCACCACCACCACAATCCTTTCACCTGGATCAGCTGACTACCTCATCCTTCACTTTCCAGCCCACGGTGATCCAGTACCAGCTACCGTGGAAAATGGCATCAGCAGCAGCCCGGGGTTGTACCTTAAGTGCAGCCTTGCCTGAACTGCTGCAGCCAGAAATACTTACCTCTGTTGCCCCCGCAGGAGGATCCAGAAAGGTGAAGGCAGCTCAAGTCGCAGCAGCGCTCACCAGTGTGACCACCTGGTCAAGTCCCAATTCAAGCAGCAGAGGGCAGTGGAGCTCAACAACAGCAGCCAGCCTGGCCTACAGGTGGCAGGAGCGTCCTCTTATGTCCTTTAGCAGCAGCAGTAGAAGCGAGGAGGGCTACATTTGGCTTACTTAAAGGACACCTCATCATGGTCTGGACCTATGGGAGCCACAACATGGACTGCACCTGACGGGTGAGAGCTAGTTGGCACATGTTTTTTTATTTATCCTGTTTTTATTGCCTCCTGTTTTACTCTCACCCAGATGGACATGGCTTGTCAGGACTCCCCCCATTCTGCCGAAAATTTCCAGTTGCACCTAAGCGCGCCTATTTTCCTTTTTCCCCCCTTCTCAGGTTATTTGGGAGTCCCCTTTGCAAAAAAGGGTTCTCTATTTGCTGCTATTTTATATTATCCATGTGGATTACATGTTACCTGTTTGGATTACAAAATGACCTCATGTGGATTACAAATGAATTTTGGACTATGTGTTTCAGTGTTTTATGCCAAGCAGCCAAGAAAAGAGACTCAAACATATATCTGAGCCTATTATGCTTGCAAATGTGAAATTGATTGTACTAAAATGTTTGCATAATTATTAGAGATGAGCGAGTAGTGAAATATTCGAAAGTTCGAAATTCGATTCGAATAGACCGCGAAATTCGACTATTCGACCGAATATCGAATCCCATTAAAGTCTATGGGAAAAAAATGCTCGCCACTTGGAAATCTCAATTCGACCACTTGGAGGTCACCAAGTCCACCCTGAAACCTCAGAAAAGGATGCCAACACTGCTGGAATGCAACTAGGACAGCAGGGGAAGCATGTCTGGGTGCATATAACGCGCCCAAGTCGCACTATTACGCCACTATCACAGCCTCTCAACAATACACTCCAAAGACAATGTAACCTCTCTGTAAAGTGAGACCATACAAGGAAACCTTCTTTCCTCTACATTGCCATGGACCCCAAGCCAAACTAGACAAAAAAGAAGATAAAATTCTGCACCCCTTAAAATCACATTGCCTATGACAACCACAGATGGCATAGGCAAAGGGGAAAGCAAATAGACCCCACCCCTAATTGTCATTGTGTGTGTGTGTGAGATGTGGTCAGACATGTCTTCTTTAAAATGTAAAAACAACTCAAACACATGCAGAAGCCTTAAAATGCCCAAATTGTTGGCGCTTGAGATGTCAGTGACCCGACCTGGCCCAGTGTCATGTCTAGCAGGTAAAGCAGTGGGGATGTTGAGGGATGCGTAGGACCGCAAAAGGCAGGAAGAGGCCGTGGGCTGGCCAGAGGCTCATGGAGAAGGCAGGCTAGAGCCCGCAGGGCCGCATCTCTTCCCTATAACAGGCCCCCACACAAAGCTCTCCCATCGAGGGCTCTTAGGTCCTTGTTGTGAAAATATTTAATGAGTGCGCAAAGTTAGCTTGAGGTGAGCCCTCGAAAAAATTATATGGAGGCCCAAGAGGTGAGACCTCTTAAAAATTGTATTAAGGCCCAAGAGGTGAGCCATAATAAAAATTGTTTGTAGGCCCAAGAGGTGAGACCTCTTAAAAATTATGTGGAGGCCCAAGAGGTGATACCTCTTAAAAATTATGTGGAGGCCCAAGAGGTGATACCTCTTAAAAATTATGTGGAGGCCCAAGAGGTGAGACCTCTTAAAAATTATGTGGAGGCCCAAGAGGTGAGAGCCTCTTAAAAATTTATGTGGAGGCCCAAGAGGTGAGACCTCTTAAAAATTATGTGGAGGCCCAAGAGGTGAGACCTCTTAAAAATTATGTGGAGGCCCAAGAGGTGAGAGACCTCTTAAAAATGTGGAGGCCCAAGAGGTGAGACCTCTTAAAAAATTATGTGGAGGCCCAAGAGGTGAGACCTCTTAAAAATTTGTGGAGAGGCCCAAGAGGTGAGACTCTTAAAAATTATGTGGAGGCCCAAGAGGTGAGACCTGCTTAAATGTGGAGGCCCAAGAGGTGAGACCTTTTAAATGTGGAGGCCCAAGAGGTGAGACCTCTTAAAAATTATGTGGAGGCCCAAGAGGTGAGACCTCTTAAAAAATGAGTTGTTAAGGAGGCCCAAGAGGTGAGACCTCTTAAAAATTTTGTGGAGGCCCAAAGAGGCCCAAGAGGTGAGACCTCTTAAAAATTATGTGGTGAGGCCCAAGAGGTGAGACCTCTTAAAAATTATGTGGAGGCCCAAGAGGTGAGACCTCGATAAAATTATGTGGAGGCCCAAGAGGTGAGACCTCGATAAAATTATGTGGAGGCCCAAGAGGTGAGACCAGCTCTAAAAATTATGTGGAGGCCCAAGAGGTGAGACCTCGATAAAATTATGTGGAGGCCCAAGAGGTGAGACCTCGATAAAATTATGTGGAGGCCCAAGAGGTGAGACCTCTTAAAAATTATGTGGAGGCCCCAAGAGGTGAGACCTCTTAAAAATTATGTGGAGGCCCAAGAGGTGAGACCTCTTAAAAATTATGTGGAGGCCCAAGAGGTGAGACCTCTTAAAAATTATGTGGAGGCCCAAGAGGTGAGACCTCTTAAAAATTATGTGGAGGCCAAGAGGTGAGACCTCTTAAAATTATGGGAGGCCCAAGAGCTGAGACCTCTAAAATTATGTGGAGGCCCAAGAGTGTAAGAGGTGAGACCTCGAGGTTAAAAATTATTTGTGGAAGAGGTGAGACAGTGGAGAGCCTTAAAAATTTATGTGGAGGCCCAAGAGGTGAGACCTCGAAAAATTATGTGAGGCCCAAGAGGTGAGACCTAAAAATTATGTGGAGGCCCAAAGGTGAGACCTCTAAAATTATGTGGAGGCCCAAGAGGTGAGACCTCTTAAAAATTATGAGGTGAGACCTCTTAAAAATTATGCCTCTTAAAATTTTGTGGAGGCCCAAGAGTGAGCCATAAATATATAAATTTTTTTTATTTACGGAGCAATTCTACGGCGGTTAAGGAGGAGGAGGTGGAGGAGGAAATGGCACTTCATACAGATGGCACTTCACTTTTGGCTGCTTTCCACTGTTGGAGAAGCAAAGTCCGGGTCAATCCACTTGCTGTTCATTTTGATTAGCGTCAGCCTGTCGGCACTGTCGGTTGACAGGCGGCTGCGCTTATTGGTTATAATGCCCCCGGCTGCGCTGAACACCCTTTCGGATAGCACGCTGGCGGCAGGGCAGGCAAGCAGCTCTAAGGCGTACAGGGACAGTTCCAGCCACGTGTCCAACTTGGAGACCCAGTAAGTGTAGGACGCCGAGGGATCGGGGAGGACAGGGTTACGGTCTGCCAGGTACTCCCGCAACATCCGCCGATACTTGTCCCTCCTGCTGATAGCGGGCCCCGCAGTGATGGAAGTTGCACGAGGGGGTGCCATGAACGTGTCCCACACCTTGGAGAGTGTTCCCCTGGTGGCTGTGGGCCTGATCGATGTTGAGGGACTCTGGGAGACCCTCTCCTCTCTGCCGCCAGCGATGGTGGGTGGGAAAATCTCCATCATGTTCTGCACGAGTTCCCTCTGGTATTCCAGCAATCGATTCGTCCTCTCCTCTACCGGAATAAAAGAGGAGACGTTATCTTTATACCGGGGGTCCAGGATTGCGAAGACCCAGTACAGTTTGTTCTCCACTATCCGGACAACACGTGTGTCCCGGGAAAAGCAGCCCAGCATGAAGTCAGCCATGTGTGCCAGACTCTGAATAGGCATAACCTCACTGCCCCCACCAGAAGGATCACTTGCCATTTCCTCCTCTTCCTCTTCCGCCTCCTCTCCGCCCCATCCGCGCTGAACCAATGGGACGCACACAGCCTGACTGCTACCCTCGCCGCCAGCATCCTCCTCCTCTTCCACAGCCACCTCCACGTCATCCTCCTCCTCCTCATCCTCCTCCTCCTCCTGCAACTGCCACCGAGAAGCAGACAAAAGTGTGGTCTGACTGTGTAGCTCCGTTGCGTCTCCTCTTACCCCCGTCTCCTCTGCGTGCAATGCGTTCTCCCGTATTGCGATGAGCGATTCTTTAAGGACGCATAGGAGCGGGATGGTTACGCTCACTATAGCGTCCTCGCTGCTGACCTTCTTGGTGGACTCCTCAAAGATACGCAGTACATCGCATATGTCTGCCATCCATGGCCACTCGTGGTTGGCAAACTGAGGGAGCTGAGTTGGAGGCACGCGTTGATTCATAATCTGGTACTCCATCAATGCTCTCTGCTGCTCACACACCCTGGCCAACATGGAATAGGTGGAATTCCAGCGAGTCGGCAGGTCGCACAACAGCCGATGTTCAGGCAAATGGAGGCGTTGCTGGAGTTTTTTTAAGCTAGCAGCAGCTACAGTTGACTTCCGAAAGTGAGCGCACAAGCGCCGCACTTTCACCAGTAGCTCTGCCAGGTTGGGGTAAGTCTTTAGAAATTTTTGGACTACCAGATTAAAAACGTGGGCCAGGCATGGTACGTGATTGAGTTCGGCAAGCTCTAGAGCCGCCACCAGGTTACGGCCGTTATCGCACACGACCATGCCTGGTCCTAGCTGCAGCGGCGACAGCCACATCTCCGTCTGCTGCAATATGGCGTCCCTCACCTCTGGGGCGCTGTGCTTCCTGTCGCCCAAGCTGATGAGCTTAAGCACCGCCTGCTGACGTCTCCCCGCGCCAGTGCTGCAACGCTTCCAGCTAGCGGCTGAGGGCGATGTTAAGGCAGAGGAGGAGGAGGAGGAGGAAGAGGAGGGGGGTTTATCAGAACCCGTGCTGGCAATCTTGGGCGGGGGTGGTAGGTATGCCGTCTCTGTTTGCGACCCCGTCCCCGCTTCCACTACATTCACCCAGTATGCCGTCAAAGAGATGTATCGTCCCTGGCCGCAAGCGCTTGTCCACGAGTCGGTGGTCAAGTGGACCTTTGCTCTAACTGCGTACCTCAGGGCCCGCCTGATGTTACGCGACACGTGCTGGTGCAGGGCGGGGACGGCACTCCGGGAAAAGTAGTGGCGGCTGGGGACGGAATAGCAAGGTGCGGCAGCCGCCATCAGGTCGCGGAAGGCCTGCGTCTCCACAAGCCTAAACGGCAACATCTCCAGGGCCAGCAGTTTGGAGATGTGGCAGTTTAAGGCTTGGGCTTGGGGGTGACTCGAGGCGTACTTCCGCCTGCGGTCGAACACCTGCGAGATGGACAGTTGTTGGGACGAGGAGTGTGAAGGTGCAGGCGAAGAGGCGGGGGAAGGGGAGGCTGAAGGAGAAGGCCCCAAAGTAGCCGAGGCAGAGGCAGATGTGGAGGTGTCCTGGCTGGAGGTCTGGACCGCAGTGGCAGCACACAACAAAGGGGAAGAGGCAGTGGCAGCAAGACCGGGCGCAGGTTGTATTGCGTTTGCTCTCTCCCACTCAGCCCAGTGCTTGACTTCCAAGTGACGCCGCATGCCTGAGGTGGTCAGATTGCTCTTCTCAGAGCCCCTACTCAGTTTTGAGTGGCAGAGTGTGCAAACCGCGCTCAGTTTGTCATCCGCACAAACATTAAAAAATCTCCACACCACAGAAGTACGAGGCCTCGATGGGGGAGCTTCGCGCGACTGTCCGCTGCCGGGAACAGCTTCGGCCCTGCTGGCTGTGGCCTCACTTCTCTGTCTGGACTGTCCTCTGCCTGTGGACATCCCTCTGCCTGTGGACATCCCTCTGCCTCTGGACATCCCTCTGCCTCTTGCTGACTTTTTCGGTGCTGCGCAGACCACCACCTCTCCACTGCTTTCCCCGCTGGACATCACCCCTGGCCAAGTGGGGTCGGTCATTTCGTCATCCACCACCTCCTCTTCCACTTCTTCACTCTGCTCCTCCTCCTGCCCACTGGACATTCCAACAGCCTCCCTTGATGGCAACTGCGTCTCATCATCATCATCGCTCATGATAACAGATGCTGGTTCAGGGTCCACATCAGCAGGAGATGGCGAATACTCAAGTGGTTGGGCATCACTACAAACAAATTCCTCTGCTAGCTCCTGGGATTCTTCCGGCACATCTGAAAAAGGACCCGAAAAGAGCTCCTGGGAGGGGTCAATGGTGAGATGACTCTGTTGGCCAGGTGTGGAGGAAGGAGGGTCAGAGTGAGACTGTGTGGATGACTGGCTGGTGGACAACTGTGTGGAAGCGCTATCGGCTATCCATTGCACCACCTGTTCAACCTGCTCAGGCCTCAACAGCGGTGTAACCCGCCCCCTGCTTAACTGTCCCATAAAGGCAGGGATTCTGGATGAGTGGGATCCTGGCTGACCCTCACCAGCACGCATTGTATCCCCACTGGCTTCAACAAGGCCACCAACAGCATTTCTGCGCCCCCGTCCTCGTCCACGTCCGATTCCGCTAGCCCCCCTCCGCATTTTATTTTTTTTTGGTTACAATATTTTGCCTTCACAGCCGTGTACTAACAGTTCAGACGGTGTGTATGAACACTACGTATATACAATTATTTTGCAAGAGAACGCAAAGTACAGGTGCCAATGAAAAGGCTTTTTTTTAAATATATTTCTAGGTACACAGCCGTGTACAAACAGATCAGACGGTGTGTATGAACACTACGTATATACAATTATTTTGCAAGAGAACGCAAAGTACAGGTGCCAATGAAAAGGCTTGTTTTTTTAATATATTTCTAGGTACACAGCCGTGTACAAACAGATCAGACGGTGTGTATGAACACTACGTATATACAATTATTTTGCAAGAGAACGCAAAGTACAGGTGCCAATGAAAAGGCTTTTTTTTTTATATTTTTAGGTACACAGCCGTGTACAAACAGATCAGACGGTGTGTATGAACACTACGTATATACAATTATTTTGCAAGAGAACGCAAAGTATAGGTGCCAATGAAAAGGCTTTTTTTTTAATATATTTCTAGGTACACAGCCGTGTACAAACAGATCAGACGGTGTGTATGAACACTACGTATATACAATTATTTTGCAAGAGAACGCAAAGTACAGGTGCCAATGAAAAGGCTTTTTTTTTTAAATATTTTTAGGTACACAGCCGTGTACAAACAGATCAGACGGTGTGTATGAACACTACGTATATACAATTATTTTGCAAGAGAATGCAAAGTACAGGTGCCAATGAAAAGGCTTTTTTTTATATATTTTTAGGTACACAGCCGTGTACAAACAGATCAGACGGTGTGTATGAACACTACGTATATACAATTATTTTGCAAGAGAACGCAAAGTACAGGTGCCAATGAAAAGGCTTTTTTTTAAAAAATATTTTTAGGTACACAGCCGTGTACAAACAGATCAGACGGTGTGTATGAACACTACGTATATACAATTATTTTGCAAGAGAACGCAAAGTACAGGTGCCAATGAAAAGGCTTTTTTTTTTATATATTTCTAGGTACACAGCAGTGTACAAACAGATCAGACGGTGTGTATGAACACTACGTATATACAATTATTTTGCAAGAGAACGCAAAGTACAGGTGCCAATGAAAAGGCTTTTTTTTTTTATATTTCTAGGTACACAACCGTGTACAAACAGATCAGACGGTGTGTATGAACACTACGTATATACAATTATTTTGCAAGAGAATGCAAAGTACAGGTGCCAATGAAAAGGCTTTTTTTTTTATATATATTTCTAGGTACACAGCCGTGTACAAACAGATCAGACGGTGTGTATGAACACTACGTATATACAATTATTTTGCAAGAGAACGCAAAGTACAGGTGCCAATGAAAAGGCTTTTTTTTAAAATATATTTCTAGGTACACAGCCGTGTACAAACAGATCAGACGGTGTGTATGAACACTACGTATATACAATTATTTTGCAAGAGAACACAAAGTACAGGTGCCAATGAAAAGGCTTTTTTTTTTTAATATTTCTAGGTACACAGCCGTGTACTAACAGGTCAGACAGTGGGTATTTACACCTGGTATACAAAAAGGGTATTGCAGGCACACAGAACCCAGAACACTAGAGCCAAATAAACTGTATTTAAAAAAAAAAAAAAATTCACAGCCGTATACTGCCAGATCAGATGGTGCATATACACACTAGGTATATAACAGGGTTTTGCAGCCAAAAAGAACGCAGAACAGTAGTGCCAAATATAGTTTTGTATGTAGCAGAGCACCTAATACACCACTAATGCCTCTCTCTGTCCCTACTCCAGCAGCTATCCCTGAATACAGCAACCGTTCTCTGCAGACTGTATATAGTAGTAAAGCTATCACTGTACTGCACTATAGTAGCCCTGATAAGGGTTTTTAATCACGCTCCTGCCTGTCCAACAGCTAAAACCTGTCTGTCCTTTCTCCAGCCTCTGTCCCTGACTAAGTTCACGCAGCATATGCGTACGAGCAGGAAGAGCTGAGTTTTTAATATTCGAGGTCACATGGTTTTTCCAGCCAATCCATGTAGACGCTGTTTTCGCGCTGCCAGCGTGCTCCGCGGGCCTGTCATACCCCCCCTGCATGTTGATTGGTGGAAAAAGAGCGCCAGGGAAGGTGGGAGGGGAAACGAATTCTAAGTGCGCCATCGCCGTTATACTCGATTGAAATCAAGTATGCCGAATATCTTAGTATTCGATCGAATACCGGCTCGATCGAACACTACTCGCTCATCTCTAATAATTATGTCTTTGCAGTATTTTAGCAATAATGTTTATACAGGTTCAGCAACGTTCAAGCACTTTAGCCCATTGTGTGTATTCTTTTTTAGGTACTGCAATGTGTCTTATTATGCACTTATTGTATGGTGTTTGGTAAATTATGCACTTAGCCGGATAGCTGCCTAGCAGCACCTTACTTTTCTAGCTCATATGGACTGCCTCTGAGGACTGTACGCCGCAGCCTAGCATCATGTGTGCCTATGACACAATCGCAAGACAATAGTACGCTAGGTATTCGTACGCACTTTGTACGCTAATGCTTATATCAGTCAGGTCAGTAGCGTACTTTTAACAATGCTTAGACTGTATGTTCGTAATTTGTGCAGAAATGTTCGCAGAACAACACATATTTTTTAACGCAACTTCGAACGAATAAATTCGTATTAAGAACTAATCTTTTTATAAATTTGTTGAAAATTCGCTGAAGCGAATCTTTGAAGATTCGCTCATCTCTAGTGATGATCATTTTACCAGAAAAAATAGGGCTGTATGCTATTAACTCTTGAATGGAGAATCCATTGCAGATGTGAACCTAGCCATCAATGTCAGATAGGTGTTGGATCCACTCCTATCTACACCATGTTCCAAATTATTATGCAAATTATATTTATCTCTGATTTTCCTAAATGGTCGGTGCAAATCAGTATAATAAAAGTCATCACCCGTTAGAGTATACATCGAATTTTATTGAGCAAACCTCCCAATGATAGCAGTATATTCTTCAAAAATTAAAAAAAAACTCAAAATGCACTGTTACATTTTATTATGCACAGTAGAGTCTCTAAACATTTTATATGTTTTTAAGAACTGAAAATGCTCATTTCTGGAATTTTCAGCATTAGGAGGTCACATTCACTGAAATAAAGAGCTATTTAAATCCAAAACATCCTTACAGGCCAAGTTACATGTTAACATAGGAACCCTTCTTTGATATCACCTTCACAATTCTTGCATCCATTGAACTTGTGAGTTTTTGAAGAGTTTCTGCTTGAATTTCTTTGTGTGATGTCAGAATAGCCTCCCAGAGCTGCTGTTTTGATGTGAACTGCCTCCCACCCTCATAGATCATTTGCTTGATGATACTCCAAAGGTTCTCTATAGGGTTGAGGTCAGGGGAAAATGGTGTCCACACCATGAGTTTATCACCTTTTATGCCCATAGCAGCCAATGAAACAGAGGTATTCTTTGCAGCATGATATGGTGCATTGTCATGCATGAAGATGATTTTGCTCCTGAAGGCACATTTCTGCTTTTTGTACCATGGAAGAAAGTTGTCTGTCAGAGGTCATTTTCACACCTTCAGGAACCCTAAAGGGGCCTACCAGCATTCTCCCCATGATTCTTGCCCAAAACATGACTCCTCCACCTCCTTGCTGACGTCGCAGCCTTGTTGGGACATGGTGGCCATCCACCAACCATCCACTACTCCATCCATCTGGACCATCCAGGGTTGCACGACACGCATCAGTAAACAAGACTGTTTGAAAATTAGTCTTTATGTATGTCTGGGCCCACTGCAACCGTTTCTGCTTGTGAGCACTGGTTAGGGGTGGCCGAATAGTAGGTTTATGCACCACAGCAAGCCTTTAAAGGATCCTACACCTTGAGGTTCGAGGGACTCCAGAGGCACCAGCAGCTTCAAATATCTGTTTGCTGGTTTGTAATGGCTTTTTAGCAGCTGCTCTCTTAATCCGATGAACTTGCCTGGCAGAAACCTTCCTCATTCTGCCTTTATCAGCACGAACACGTCTGGGCTCTGAATCAGCCATCTCTTCACAGTACCATGATCGCGCGTAAGTTTTCGGCCAATAATGTGTATAAACCAAAAATAAAATGTGAGCATTTAAGGCATTTCACTTTGTCTCCAGATCTTATCACATTTTCTTAAGAAGTGCCCTAGATAGATACAGTGAGACTGAGAATTGTTTGCTTCAACTCCAATCTACTCAGTGAATGCATGCTCTGTATAATACAGGAGTGGTTGTGATTATATGACATTCATACGATAAATGTGCAAGCTTTCCCCACATAGGGGTCTCTATTAGCCCAGCATGATGCCAATAGAAAGTCAGCAAGAAGTAGCTTTGCATTTAGTTTTGCTGAAGTGAATTAATTTTCGCATTCTGTGCCATGCAAGCTGTGTTTCTGCTGAGTCAGCCTTCTTCATCTATGTGACCTGGTTTTGTAATCCCTTTATTAATATTATGAAAATAGCTTTCCTCTACCATTTGAAGAGATCAATAGGAAACCACAGTACAGAAAATACATTAGCTCTCAGAGGTCTGTGTTAGGATTATTTGCATCAATACAAAATGAATTAATCATGGGGCCATTTGAATAATCAGTCACACGCTTGCATTCTGTCTCCGTTCATAGCTGCGCTTCATTTCTTCTGTAGAGTCTTTTGTTCTCTGCGTCTCTACAACACACGGAGTAATACCAATTTCAGAATTTGCTTTCTCGGACTTGTCTTGCCATTTATCTATTAATTTATTTTTCAACTTTATTTTTAGAGACTTTTTGCCTTTCCCTTTGTACTTGTGAGATCCAAGTTTATGAGTCATACCTGTTCTACAAGATAAGAAGGTCACAGAGAATGTCTGTTTGACTAAAGATAATTGGGAGAATTTAGAAAAAATAATTGAGAAACATTTTTACTTTACTTATATCTTTTTAGCTAGATGATGTACAATGCACTTTAGGTTATTGTTTTAGTCCTGTTTTATCTATTTTTTATATTGAGTAAAAATGCAATATTTGTAGATGATACTAAATAGTGTAGAGCAATTCACAGAGCAGGGGATAACATTTTACTGCAGTGTGACTTAGGCCTTGTTCACACGTCAGTTATTTGATCAGTTATTTCCATCAGTTTTTGTGAGCCAAAACCAGGAGTGGAGTTTAGGTGTAATGAAAGATCTGCAACTACTCTATGTTTTTGACCCACACCTGGTTTTGGCCCACAATAACTGATGGAAATAATTGATCAAATAACCGAGATATGGATGGAAAAGTGTCAAATTAAGTGTAACCACCTATCTGTTTTACCAGTGCTCAACTCGGACTGTGGAAAAAGTTCTCAACTGTTCTGCCTAAGCTGGACTCTGGCAGAAGTTGAAGGGGCAGGGGGGCTGCTGTATCTGCTGATATCTCCTGGTTGGTAGCAATTAGAAGCAGGGCATCCCTTTTGAAAGCTGGCTTTCAGGCTTTCATACAATAACATGGTAATGTGATGGTAAGTTCACTAAAAGAGTTCAAGTGGGGCCTGGATGTATGTTTGGAGGGTAATAATATTACAGGTTATAGTTACTAGAGAGGGGTCGTTGATCCAGGGAGTTATTCTGATTGCCTGATTGGAGTCAGGAAGAAATTTTTTTCCCTAAAGTGGAGAAAATTGGCTTCTACCTCACAGGGGTTTTTTGCCTTCCTCTGGATCAACTTATAGGAAAACAGGCCGAACTGGATGGACAGATGTCTTTTTTCGGCCTTATAAACTATGTTACTATGTAACAAAATGCCAGCATTAGCCCAATATAAGCAGGAGCTATCACTGCTAGAAATCAAGTCAGGAATAATGTCAGGTAAAATCTTCTTTTACTTTCACTTTCATCTGTATTCACTGCATCCCAATTTTTAACAGTGATATCGTTCCATGTAGTGACAATAATGCTGTCATTCTGGTATTGTTTGAAAGTTTGGAAAGCCCATATGTCTAGCTGCTACAAAGTCAGAGATATGAGCAGCTAAAGCAGCTGCCCCCTCCCCTTCAGTCTGGAGCAGGAGGGGGAGCAGCTGCAGAGCTGACAGCCGGCAGGAGGAAAGAAACAATAGTTAAAAATATATAGAAGTGTGGCATTATCATCAGCGTACTGACCCTCATAATAAAAGTATGTCAGTTTTACCACACAGTAAATTCCAGGAAATAAAGTTATTTACTACACTTTATATGTGGTTTCTAAAAAACCTACAACTAATCCCGCAAAATTAAAAAAGAATTTAGAAGAAAAAATGTAAAAGTTATGACCGCTACAACACAAAGGGGGAAAATATTATTGGTCCTTAAGGCTACAATTAATAATGTCACTAAGAGGTTAAAAATGCTATAGTGTCCCCTGAGTTGTGCGCCAACAAGACTTACTGCAGACACACATTAAAAATCAACAATAAAAAAGTTACATTTTTCCGAGGGTTTTTCTAATTTTAATGTGACTGTAAGGAGGTTAAAGAGAGCTTGTCTAGTCTGTGGGCAGCAGGTTATGGAGCAGGGCAGATTTATCTGAATAGATTTGTTATAACTTGCATTTCAGTCATTGAAACTCCTGCTTACTCCAGGCTTAGGAGTCCAGTGGGCAGTCTTATCAGTGATTGACAGCTTACCATAACTGCACATGCAAAAAAAAAATGAAAAAGCGAGGCAGCACATCAAAAAGTTGTGAAAAAAGTGGACGTTCCTCATGTATATGGATGAATGAAGAAGGATCACTTATTTAACAACTTTTTGGTGTGCCGCCTCACTTATTCAATTTCTAGGCTGAGCTGTGATCTTTTTGAGGAATTGTACCCACTTTCTTTTACCTGGTGCTGCTTTTGTTTTTGTTTTTTTCTTCCTAACTGTGCACAGAGATAGCTGTTAATCAGTTACCAGGACCACCCACAGAACTGCTAACATCAGAATGAGCAAAAAATGAAAATGAAAACGTTTCAAGTCGTATTGAAACTTTTCCCACACAACTATTTTTCAATCTTCTCAGTTCCTCCTTCTCTATAATCTGTCTCCTACAGGCAGGACTGCATAATTAATGTGTACTGTTCCTTTAAGTGATAAAATTATGGAGAACACTGTTGCAAAGCTTTTGCAAAGCTGAATATGGGTCCCCCTTCACCACTCAGTTTCCCGGCACGCATGCATCACTTCCAGGCAATGCATAACGCACGACGCAATGGCCTAGATATCTGAGAAATGTACAATTTTATTTTTTTTAAATTGTCAATAAAGAAGTGGCCTCACCCACTTTATTCAACTTCTTTGTCAGAAAAAGTTGAAGAGGTGCTGCAAACATATGGCACCCAATATATTTACACCACACAACTGACATAATTATATTGATAAATCTTCCCCATACACCCCTAGATCATTGCTTCCCTTAATATAATATATTACAGTGCCAATAGGGGGAGTTCTGTGCTTAGGAATTTATAAAGTTACCATTGACTGCAATGGAAGCTGTAAGAATTTCTGTGCGCTGAGTTCCCTCTAGTGATGGCTGCATGAAAATGCTGTGTAGTATTTTCATCTAGGGAAGAGAAACAGGAATTCAGTGCTGCCCCCCCTTCCCCCCTCTTCCCCAGGTTCCCATGGCAGTTGTGTGGTCAGCCTCCATTGAATGTACACCTCTGCCTATAACTGAGTGACCCTATTGACCGGTTACTTAATGGAATAACACAAAAGTTAAGCAATTCCCCCTGAAAAGAAAATCATAGCAATGTACAAAAGCTATTTTTAGTCCATACATCACTCTATTATTCTTTGGCCATCTCCTTGTATTTTTTTTCCCTTTTAGATGTCATTTTATGTGGAATTTGCAGATGAGATTGAATATTTCTTTTGTAAGCTAATACAGAGCGCAGAGAGATCAAAGTAAACAATAGAAAAGCAAATGTTTAAAATGGCAGTAATAATCAGCAAATGCAAGTAGAAGTCATGCCACAACATCATGCAATATAACATTATGAAAGTTCTGAATGAAACCGCAGCCCCGTTCTTCATAGTCATTATACATGGGCAAGAGGTTATTTAAACAGCACATACTACTGTGCTCCATGGGGATCTGCGGTTCACTAAAGAGGTGTAACTAAATAAAGGTCACACAGATAAAAACATAGAGGGAGAGACGGCTGAAAGCTGTTCGCCAGCGCTAATGTGTCTTATTTTCTACGTTTATTTTTTATTATTAAAAGCTTTTGAAATGTCACCAACATTAAATGCCCTCGGTTTTCCTCCATAGTCTAAAAGCCCTAAAAAAAAATAACAGCACTCTATGTTAGGAAATAGGCAATTTGTCACAATTCTAGAAAAGTCAATTGGACTTGCAGACGTTTGTTTGTTTTTTTTTATTTATTCTAATATATATTATTGTTTTGATGTAAAACACAGAGGACTTCTTCCCAAGGCTATACTAAAATAGATTATTGACAATGCTCTGTTTAACTACTTACTGACGACCCATTGACTATTCACGTGGTGCTGTCCAGATCACTCTTAAGGTGACAGGCCTCTCTAGAGGTCAATGATAAGGGGACAGGGCACTGTGGATTTCACTGTTAAGGGGGTGGGGCGCTGTGGAGGTCTTATGTTAAGGGGCGGACCACTGTGGGGGGTCAGTATTAAGGGGGTGGTCCACTGTGGAGGTCAATGTTAAGGGGTGTAGTGTTGTGAATGTTCACTGTTAAGGGGGTGGACTTTTGTGGAGGTCACTGTTAAGGCAGCGGGGTGCTGTGGAGGTCTTATTTTATTATTAAGGGTGTGGAGCACTGTAAGGATCACTGTTAAGATGGCTGGGTGCTGGGGAGGTCAATTTTAAGGGGGTAGAATGCTGTGGAGGGTCACTGTTAAGGGGTGGACTTTTGTGGCGGTCACTGTTAAGAGGATGGGCAGCTGTGGAGGTGACTGTTAAGGAGGTGGGAGCAGGATGCTGTGGGGGGGTCACTGTTGAGATGGGCCACCGTGAAGGTCATTGTTAAGGGGATGGGGTTCTGAGGCAGTTACTGTTAAGAGGAAGGGGCACTGTGGGGGTCACTGTTAAGGGGGTGGGCCACTGTGGAGTTCACTGTTAAGGGGGCAGGGTGCTGTAACAAGCGAATAATGTAATAACAGTAAGTGCAGATCAGACTAGTCATTTTGCATCTGCAAAATGTCTTGTGGAAGAACAGAAGCAATAAAAAATTACAGGGTGGATAAGATAGACATTATTTTGGGGGTGGGCACATGTGCTAAGGGAAAAAGCTAGACTTTTAGCTTTTGCTAAGAGGATACATTAAAAGAATCCATTTCCTATTGCAATCTATTGACTGGTGTGTCTGCAATTTGGTGAATCAGGTGCAATTTTGCTTATCTCTAGTCAAGATATTTCTTTCTAAAATGTTCTAAGGGATGACCAGTTTAATAAGCACAGCTATGAGAGGTAATAATTGTTGAATGTGATTTTTTTTTTTGCATTTTCAACTGCAGCACATACTACACAGGAACCATTTCATTTTACTGGCCGACCCGCAGAGCGTTATTTTTTGTAAGTCCATTTTTGTGCTGGAACTGAACATTATCACTAAGTAAAAGAAATAGTATAATGAAAGTCGGCAGATTTGTATTGTTACATGAAATACATTGACCTGGCATAACTGCATAAAAAAGTCTCTCAATTCAATGTACTGTACAGTAAGTAGGAGTCATTATCAGCACTGTGTAATACAAAGCTTCTGTAATAGTAGGAGATGCTGAAAGGCTCAGTTTAAGATCCATTAGAGATATTACTTACTAGTCCATTAATTTACATTAAGCAAATTAGATGTATTTAATACTAACTAAATATCTTGTTAAAATAACTTAATGAAATGGCTGGGTGAATAAGATTGATTTTAGCTTTCTCAGCTAATGTCTGTCCAGTTAACCCTGTGTGGCAAAGAATACATCTGTTCTCTACCTCAGCCATTCTTATTATTGGACTTCTTTATTTATTTTTTCATTTTAATTTTCCATTTTAGAATTTATATTGTGTTCATTTTTAATACTTTGTGTGAACATTATCATGGCATGTGACCACCAATTTATTACAACATTATTTTGCTGATCAACATTCATCTCTTAATAATATAAAAATGAGTTTCTGTCTGTCTGTCTGTTCTCTATGCGCGACCAAACTACTGGACCGATTTTCACCAAATTCGGCACACAGGTACATCAGGTGTCCGGGAAGGTTTTAGACCAGGTCTCATCTCTCTAGGACATACCGTTCCTGAGATATTCCCAAAATATGATCTCCATTAGCCAACATTACAACTGGGAACTTTGGTTTTAAACTTCAACTGCCATTCTCTGCAAAGCCTCACACAGGGAGGGCAGGTTTCCATAACAACCAGGTAATTATCAGCAGCTGAGGATCTCATCCATTTCTATTCACTGACACTGTTAAAGGTATTCCGGTTACCATAAATATAACTTATGTTTTTTTCTATTACTACAGTTCAGTAGTAATAAAAGATGTTTTCCTCCACTGCTGCCTATTGCGTGGGCTCATAAATAAGCATGGTATTGACCTTTAATTCAGGCCACCCTAAAAGAAGTACTTAAAACCCCCGCCCCAGGTCTCACTAAGCCACACCCCCAACTCTGTCAGGCCACACCCCCTTTCACTCCGCAGCCAACAGAGATTGAAAAAATAAAGGTAAAAATCAACTTCTTGATTTTGACATTCTTTCTGCAACAACACACACAAACATTAAATAAAATAGATTAAATACACCCATGCGAAGCGTCTTGCTAATCCACGCCCCCGACTCTGTCAGGTCACGCCCCCTCCCACTCCGCAGCCATTCTGCAACGACACACAGAAACATTAAATTAAATAGATTAAATCACCTATGCGAAGCGCTTTGCAGCCAATGGGAATTGAAAACATTAAGGTAAAAATAAACTTCTGTTTGCTGCAGGGGTGGGAGGGTGAATTTCTCTCTGCAACGACACACAAAAATTTTAGATGAAATAGACTAATTATAGACTACAACTGTTCGAAGCCTTTTGCTAAGCCACGCCCCGTCTCTGTCAGGCCACGCCCCCTCTCACTCCGAAGCCATTCTGCAATGACACACAGAAACATTAAATGAAATAGATTAAATGCACCTATGCGAAGTGCTTTGCTAAGCCACGCCCCGACTCTGTAAGGCCACGCCCCCTCCCACTCCGCAGCCAACAGGGATTGAAAAAATAAAGGTAAAAATCAACTTCTGTCAGCTGCAGGGATGGGTGGGAGGCTGACTTTCTTTCTGCAACGACACACAGAAACATTAAATGAAATAGATTAAATACACCCATGTGAAGCGTCTTGCTAATCCACACCCCCGACTCTGTCAGGTTACGCCCCCTCCCACTCCGCAGCCAACGGGGATTGAAAAAATAAAGGTAAAAATAAACTTCTGTTTGCTGCAGGGGTGGGAGGGTGAATTTCTCTCGGCAACGACACACAAAAATTTTAGATAAAATAGACTAATTATAGACTACAACTGTTCGAATCGTCTTGCTAAGTCATGCCCCCAACTCTGTCAGACCACGCCCCCTCCCACTCTGCAGCCATTCTGCAACGACACACAGAAACATTAAATGAAATAGATTAAATCACCTATGCGAAGCGCTTTGCTAAGCCACACCCCCAACTCTGTCAGGTCATGCCCCCTCCCACTCCGCAGCCAACAGGGATTGAAAGAATGAAGGGAAAAATAAGCTTCTGTCAGCTGCAGGGGTGGGAGGGTGAATTTCTCTCTGCAATGACACACAAAATTTTAGATGAAATAGACTAATTTCAGACTACAACCGTTCGAAGCATCTTGATAATCCACACCCCCAACTCTGCCAGGCCACACCCCCTCCCACTCCGCAGGCAACGGGGATTGAAAAAAATCAGCTGCAGGGGTGGGTGAATTTCTCTCTGCAACGACACACAAAAATCGTAGATGAAATTGACTAATTTTAGACTACGACCATTCAGTACTAATAAAATATGTTTTTTTCCACTGCTACCCATTGCGGGTCCCCATAAATTACCATGTCATCGACCTGTAATTCATGACACTCTGACCCCCGCCCCAGATCTCTCGAAACCACGCTCCGACTCTGTCAGGCCACGCCCCCTCCCACTCCGCAGCCAACGGGGATTGAAAAAATGAAGGTAAAAATCAACTTCTGTCAGCTGCAGGGGTGGGAGGGAAGTTGGATTTCTTTCTGCAACAACATACAGAAACATTAAATGAAATAGATTAAATATACCCGTGCAAAGCAATGTTTTCTTCCGCTGGATGACTTTCTCTCTGCAATGACACACAGAAACATTAAATGAAATAGATTAAATATACCCGCGCAAAGCAATGTTTTCTTCCACTGCTACCCATTGTGTTTCCTCAAATTACCATGGCATTAACCTATAATTCAGGCAACCCTGAAATGAAGGACATACCCCCCCCGTGTCCCATTAAACCACACCCCCTCCCACTCCGCAGCCAATAGGGATTGAAAAAATGAAGGTAAAAATCAATTTCTGTCAGCTGCATTGACTTTCTCTCTGCAACGACACACAGAAACATTAAATAAATAGATGAAATATACCCAGGCGAAGCCGGGTCTTTCTGCTAGTTACATATATAAGTAAAAGTGTTAGACTGCACATTAAGTGTATGTTTGCCCCATTGTGGATGAAAATCCACAACAAGTGTGCAACACACTTGTCAAGGAAATGGAAGAAATCCAACCGCAAGATAATGGGCATGCTGCAGATTTTGATCTCCATGAGCAAATCTACACATAACAAATCTGCAACATGTAGATGGGGATTGGAAAAATCCCAAAGACTTGAAACAAATCATATTATTATAGGGTTCCTTGGGTCCACCAGTGGATACGGTCCATACTCCATCTATGTAGGCCTGTGAAGTAAGGGTATTTTATCTACATAATTAAAGGCTATGTACACCTTTGGGGGCTATTTTTATTATTGCATTATACTTATTTTGAGCTAAAAATCATTTTTCAATTGGCCATTATTAACAATATGAAATCCTTTTTTGAATACAGGGCTGACATGCTCTACTAGCTGCCTGTGGATTTTTGACAATTCCGTCATCTGAGCAGCAGATGGACTCCTTATCTCTGCTCTCTCACATGATAATCATTCATTAAAGCTCAATCCTTATCTTATTGATAAGAATGTGGCTTAAATAAGTGTTTATGACCTCTTAGTAGTTTAGGAATAAGGTTTATTAGATGATGGGACAAAGTGAAAGTACCAGTCACGGAAAAACAGTTAAAATTTGACTCCAAAGGTATACATAGCCCTTAAGTAATGATTGGTTCTGTCCCCTTTAATTCTGTCCTCTTTTATATTACTTTATATATCTGTGTAATGATATTCCTTGTAATGATATTCCTTAACATACACAAAATCCATCATGATGATAAGTCCACATTCCTGAGTGATTACCTCAGAGACATACGTGTTGCATACTGGACATCCTTGGGAGAAGGGGCTGAAGGGCATACAGTAAACCTGTTTTGCACAGATAATTAATTGGCACACAATTAAAGAACTTAATTCAGGTATGATGAATTGATTGAAACAATTCTTCTTTCTTGTAACACCCTGGGGTGTCAGCCACATGCTTAGCCATTTACGACCGGAATCCCATCCCATATTGCTTGGGTAGGCCAGTGATGATTATTTACTTTTAGTGCTCTGTATGTGATTTATCTGTTTTACCTTATGTTTAATCACTCTTAGTAAATATATTAATTCACTTAGCCTGCGTAAGATTATTTATTCTCAAATCATCAAGTTCACATTTTAAAACAAGATAATATGTACTTTTATCAAAAACTTTTCACACTTTAAATAACGACCCTATCTGGGTATGGGTTTTTAATTCAAAATATACTCACAGCTGGCTAAATTAGCCTATACACCCTACTCGACCCAGATATAAAGTGGACTTATTTATACAATAGTTAAAATACAACTGTTATTTATTGCTTCTAAAATAAACAGTGAGTGGTCCCTATCAAAAATCCTGCTGTCACTGACTGCGACTCTACTTATATAGTAACCTATAGTGTAATCATGATGCTGGAAGTGTGCACAATTCCCAGCCCACCACACTTGCTGTTTGTATCAAGCTGAAGCTTGTACAGTTACATTCACTGGCAAGAGAACCTCCACACACCATCAGACATTTATACCTGCAGACTGATCGTCTTTTGAGGTGCTATACAAAGCAACATACAGCTAAAGCAGGCTTTAAAACCTAGCTCTGGGGGCAGAGCTTTGGCCCCAAAGGCAGCAGAATGTTTTCTTTTTTTCTTTTGGATTTTGAGCCCATTATGGTATCAGAGCCTGGGCCCACTTAAGGATCCTCTGGTACTTGGGTGGGCCAGTCCAACCCTGGGGATGAATCATTCAATAAGGCTAAACATTTATTTGTGAATCACCCCTTAATAAATACACCTTTGTGGAAACTGATTGGTTCCAAAATCAGCTTCAAGTGGGGTTCTGGACTTATTGAACAATTAAGATATAAGAGCCAAGGATGGTTTGATTATCTGGTAATCCCATCAGACCATGGCTTAGTCGAGTTATTGTGTGCCCATCAGAGAAAGTGTACAAGTTTCAAGTAAAATGAAAAAACAGCTTAAAGATGTTTTCTGAGATTACTATGATCTTAAACAGATATGCTCATGTAGTTGTTTACCTCATGTATGTCTTCTACAGATTTTTTTCCAGTTTGGACTCTCCTGACCCGTGTTCCCCATGTAAGCAAATTATTCCAGCTTATTTCCACAATGGATGTAGTGCTTCCTGTTAATATATTTAAAAAAAAACACAATGAACTACTTTCTCTGCTACAGCACCACCACTGCCCCCAACAACCCCCAGATACTTTAAAGCTCCTCCCACCCAACTAGTTACATGGACACTCCCCGCCACGCATGGACATAACATCCCAGGAAATACAATATACAAAATGCAGCACTGCACCAACTCATAAAAACTGGATTCTTTATTGATAGGAAAGTACAAAGCAGTAAAAATGTCTTACACATTTCAGGCTACACTAGCCCTTTTTCAAAGCAATGCTGGATTTCATATATTGTGTGCTTGGGAGTTACAACTCTTTATGACGTACAGTCCAGAGAAAGTAAAAGGCTTCAGCTAAGATTAAGGGTGGAGACCCAGTGTGTGCATCACAGCAAATAGCTGCATGGACATGGTCATGTGAGCGCAGCACAGAACAGAAGATAGAAGCAATAAATGTAAAAGAAATACCGTAAATTACAAAATTACACCTTCCTATTATGTTAAGGAATGTTGATGTAGCTGGAAAAATATAATTAAAAATAAAAAAATAATTAAAATAATAGTCTAATGACATTATCATGTTGATATTATATACACTTTTTAAAAATATACCCAGAAATACTAAATACAGATCTAGCTTTTTAGTGCGCACTGTCATATACTCTGCATTTACCATACGGTTCTGCAGTTGCTTTGCAATCACTGTGATATTCCCTGTCCATGGTGCTGAAGGTATCTACAATCTGTGTAATTCACCCATGCCAAGTGGACATCTTTCTGTCAATGAGAAAAGAACATTTTCCTGCTAATGTTTCCTTAGGATGAGCTCTGCTTGTCACTGATTTGTTCTGCTCTGAAGAGATTAAACTTTTCGGCTTTGAACATATGAGGCTGCCCATGGCTGTCACTGGAGAAAACTGGTAGCATTCTGGTTTTTAGTGCAATTAGTGTAGTCTATTCGCCAGTTCTTTTTGCAGTGATACACAAGGGATGGCACAAGGTAAATGCGACAAATAACTTGTTTGTAGCTTTAAAGGAAATGTGTCACAAAATTTTTTTCCACCAGTTAAAATCAGATAGTACGTAACACATCTCCTTTTTCTAATCTGCTTTTATTTTCTGATTGTAGATTCTTTATTCTATTTCCTGAACACGGTTATGGGGGTGACCATGTTGCCTGCTCTGTTCTTAACAGCATTTAGAAAGCATTAAGAAAATTGCTTTATGGTAGGCCATGGGCTATGGACACAATAGTCAGAAGGGGACTTCATTGACTTCTAGGTGAGAGTTTCCTAGACACGCTCTGTGACCTGTGCAGAGGTCATTATACAAGGAAAGAATAGATAAGCTCTGACAATCACCTATTGTGAATGGTGGATCCTGTCTTATCTGTACCCAGAGGTGATATCACTACAGGCAGGATTATAATGACAGATAAGCAGGTAATTGCAGTAAAGGGATCTGTACAGACCAAGAAGTGACACCAATTATTTGGCTTAGTGGCCAGTATAAAAACAGTAGGATTTTATCTTTTTTGTTAAATATATGGAATAAATGGAAAATTAAAAACAACATCATGAAAAATTCCTTAAAAATATGTTAAAATGTGATTTAAACAGCAGTTCATTTTCTGATGACAAAAAAATGATAGGACTGCAATTCACTGAGCTGGGCACCAAGGGCAATGACTAGAGGTGTCTAATATTTGTGTTTCAAGTATTTGTAAAGTATACTTATGGTGAAACCTTCTTTGAGGTATAGTTGAGGACCCCTTGTTATCTAATGATCATTAGACAGTTCTGTATTGATCTTTGGAGAAAATACAGTTCATTAGTGACCTACCAGGTTGATATCATTATTTAGAAAATAATAAAAAAAAAAAAACCAATCCCTTGCCACTCCTGTTCCCGCACTTCCCTGGTCCTCCTTTGGTCTCTTCTTCCCTGGGTAAGACCCTGTTGGGTTGCTGCAGTTCAGCTCCCATTCACTTGGATTGTCAGGGCATTGAACGTCAGTAACCCAACATGGCCACTACACAATGAGTAGAGCTGTGTGCTTCTGGCTCCATTCTCTGTGTTACTTTTTGGTGTCAGTGACTGCTAAGAACAGCTGATTGGTGGGGGTGAGGGATGTTAGGCCACCACCGATCTGACATTGAATATCTATCTGAAGAATAGGTCATAGGTCTTCAATATCTAGAGCCCAGCCAATCCTTTTAACTCTACCATTTTTTGATTGGATATAGATATTTATTTTTAAAGGTAATTTCATCTTGCAGGTACTAAGGCGAGATGAGACAGTGCTGACCACCTCCCGGCTGCATGAGATCTATGGAAACAGAGTAGCACAGCAAGCTATGCCATTTCAATAACTCAAAAACAGCATGGCTTGCTGTCAGTGGCATACATAGAGAAGTAAGGGCCCCATAGCGAGGATCAAACCAGGCCCCCAACACAGGACAGAAGGGTTTCTGCCTAAACCCTTTTCAACGTCCCTTGGGCCATTTTTCATTTGCTAAAAGTTGCTCCTTTACAGGGTAGAGTCCTGGCCAAGTTTTTACCTCCAGTAGAAGAGGAGATAATCCCAACTACAACTGGGCCCCCTCTTGCCCTGGGCCCCATAGCAGTTGCATGGTCTGCTGCTATGGTAGTTATGCCTTTGCTTGCTGTACTATGCTGTTTCCATAGCTCTCATGCACCTCAATGGGAGCTACTGAAACGAGCGCCAGAGTGCTCTACTGTTTCCTGGCTGGCTAGTGGTCCGGACTGAGTTTCATCTTGCCTTAGTAACGGCGAGATGAGAAAACCCCTTTAAGAAAACAGAGCTCCACTCTTCTCAAAATATACATTATTACATTAATCAGCCAAGCTACTTGGACTTGTTAACATTAAAGGGGTATTCCCATCATAGACAATGGAGGCATATCGCTAAGCTATGCCTCAATTGTCTGATAGGCACGGTTCCCACCTCTGGGACCCTCACTTAGGGTGCATTCACACGTACGTAAGTGTTTTGCGGTCCGCAAATTGCGGATCCGCAAAACACGGTGTGCTGTCCGCATCTTTTGCGGCCCCATTGAAATCAATGGATCCGCACCCGGTCCGCAAAAGTTGCGGATCGGATGCGGATGAAAAATACGTTCGTGTGAATCCACCCTTACAATGAGAACAGAGCGGGGAAATAAATGGAGGGCGCACTGCGCATGTGCAGCCCCTCTCCATTACTTTCAATGGGGCTTCTGAAAATAGCCGAACGCTGGCTCGGCTATTTACGTCTGCCCCATAGAAATTAATGGGAGCAGGGGCCGTGTGTGCGCGGTGTGCTCCCATTCACTTGTATGGGAGCAGTGGGGAGCAGCACTTGGTGGTGGACGAGCCCTGGGAAATCCGGGGTCCTCCAGCCACAGCTCTCCCCGCTCCATTCTCCTTGTAGGTGCGGGTCCCAGAGGTGCAGGTCCTTGTGATATTCCCCCCATTGTATGTGATGGGAATACCCCTTTAAATACAATTTAATTACATGTACACTTTAATCCTGTATTATCCTAGACCACTGCAGATAATATCATTTGGGCTATGTTCACATAGAGCAAGATAGAATTTTTCACTGCTGAATCTGCACTGAAATCCTCAACTAAATTAATGTAGTTTAACAAAGCCCCATATACTTGCTTCAAAAAAGAAAAAAAAAAACCTACACTGATTTGAGGTCATGCTACCGATTTTCAAATCACCAGGTTTCCAGGTGTTAACCTCAACCCATAGATACCTCACCATGGATATTACCATTAACCCCTTTAGCATCCTTAGACCACAAAAGATATTATGTAATGTCACCAAAGCCACTCTTAACCCTTTGGGTTATTAAAATACAAAAAAATCTCTAACCCTTAAACCACGCTTTGAGGAAACTGTCATGAAGTACTGTAGAAAGTTGGCAAAGTGAATATACATCGAGGCCTTTTGCCATCTCTGCCGAGGGCACTGACATTATTGGAATCCCCCTTTAAAAATCCTGCTTATACCCTTGGTAGTGAAATGCTTTACAACTGGATTAAGGGAAGCTAAGCCAAGGATGTCTCATGCATATGAAACAGATGTTAAAGTAAATTATTGACTAGGAGGTTTTTGTCGTTCTTTGAAGAGGTTACCGAAATGCAGAGCAGAAAATTCATTGCCCTCCTAGAAAAGGATTCTTTATCAAAATGTGGTAACCGTACCTGCCTTACACATATAAATATATATATATCTATATATATACCGTGGTATATACGGTATATACCGTATACTAGATCCTGAATACAAAACAAACATTAATTGAATGTTCATCCTATCGTTCTTGGTTTGGATGGTTGTTATGCTGTACTGAATATTTTTCAATCCTTTGAAAAAAAAACAATCTGTACAAATTTCTACATCTGTTATTTGGCAAGGTGCACTCTTGTACCTTCCATGGCAGATTGCTTCCTTTCATTTATTTTCAAGTATTAATAAAGTAAAACGTAAAGACTAGAGCAAAAACATGTTATTTTAGAAACAAGAAATAAAATTGATTTGTTGGGAGAAAATAATATGCACTTCTTTATCTAAAAGGCAGAGATAATAGCGGTTACCTTTATACCGATAATCGGAAATGCTTGCCATTAGTTCCTTTCATGTGTGTTTGACGCCAGAACTGAGCAATACAGTGGAACTTTATTCTGTTCAGTAGATTGAATTCTGCTTAGTGCAAGAACAATGAGAATGGTGAACCGCGAGTTCATGTATTATATATTTTTGCTGCAGACATTAAGGGTCTTGGTTGTGAAAAGTATATTCAATGTTTTTCGGTCTTTCTTATGATACTAGTCACCATAAAAAACTCTGATCTCAAGAAAGACACTGCTGGCCTCTACTGGTCTTTACTGTAAAGCCATGTAGATTGCATATTCTCAATGAACAAACGCTGTATCCTTCTGTGTAAAAGAGATATTTTCATATATTATGGCTGCATGTTTTGAAGAGAGAAAAAAATATAATAAATGAGAGTGTAACATAGTAACATAGTAACATAGTTTATAAGGCCGAAAAAAGACATCTGTCCATCCAGTTCGACCTGTTTTCCTACAAGTTGATCCAGAGGAAGGCAAAAAACCCCTGTGAGGTAGAAGCCAATTTTCCTCACTTTAGGGGAAAAAATTCCTTCCCGACTCCAATCAGGCAATCAGAATTACTCCCTGGATCAACAACAACCCATATCTAGTAACTATAACCTGTAATATTATTACCCTCCAGAAATACATCCAGGCCCCTCTTGATCTCTTTTACTGAACTTACCATCACCACCTCCTCGGGCAGAGAGTTCCATAGTCTCACTGCTCTTACCGTAAAGAATCCTCTTCTATTTTTGTGAACAAACCTTCTTTCCTCCAGGCGCAGAGGATGTCCCCTCGTCATGGTTACTGTCCTTGGGATAAAGAGATCATGGGAGAGATCTCTGTACTGACCCCTGATATATTTATACATAGTTATTAGATCTCCCCTCAGTCGTCTTTTTTCTAAAGTGAATAACCCTAATTTTGATAATCTTTCTGGGTACTGTAGTCCACCCATTCCAGCTATGACTTGAGTGTGGTAGAGCAAATTCTAGATGTAAATGGCTAGACTGCTTCACTTCATCCTCATTCAATATATGGGCCACTCTCAAAAGCCATCAAGAAAATACAATTCTGGAAGCTATGTTGTCTGATATAGATGTACAGGGAGTGCGAGGTTTAACCTAGAACATATCTTGCAACTTCCACTATAGTTTGTATAAAAGTAGAACAGTGAGTAGGCCTCTTCCATGAGTGTAAAACCACAATTCAAGAGCCTCAATCAAAGATTGAGCGGTAAGATAGTGTTGCAATAGCTTACCACTAGAATTCAGCTCCATCTCAACTCCAGATAACTCTTATTTCAAAATATTAAGATCAGACTGTGATTACCTACAGCATCAAACCTGTAGGATATAACAATTAAGAAGTGATGCATCTACAGAGATTGGGTCATGGATTGAATCCTTCTAAATATCTCCTGCTCTCTTCTTTGTCTATCCATAAGTGGTTGTCTCATCACATACAACCCCTTTAATATTTCATATTCTCTCAGTGGGCCTGTGACTGCGAAATTATACTTACTGACATCTGATATTTCCTTAGTGGGCCTGTGACTGTGAAATTTTACTTACTGACATGTGATATTTCTTTAGTGGGCCTGTGACTGTGAAATTTTACTTACTGACATGTGATATTTGCTTAGTGGGACTGTGACTGCGAAATTAAAGTTACTGACATGTGATATTTGTTCAGTGGGCCTGTGACTGAGAAATTCTACTTACTGATATTTCATATTTGTTTGGTGGACCTATGACAATTATACTTATTGATATTTGATATTTGCTCACTGAGTCTGTGACTGCAAAATTCTACTTACTGATATTTCATATTTGTTTGGTGGACCTATGACTGCGAAATTCTACTTACTGATATTTCATATTTGCTCAATGGGCCTGTGAATGTGAAATTTTACTTACTGGCGTGATATTTGCTCACTGGGCCTGTGACTGCGAAATTATACTTACTGACATTTGATATTTGCTCAGTGGGCCTGTGACTGCGAAATTTTACATACTGACATCTGATATTTGCTCAATGGGCCTGTGACTGCAAAATTTTACTTACTGACATGTGATATTTGCTCAGTGGGCCTGTGACTGCGAATTTCTACTTACTGATATTTCATATTTGCTCGGTGGGCCTGTGACTGCGAAATTATACTTACTGTGACTGTGATCTTGTCGGGCCATTCTGTGGTTGCTGCCACTTCCACACTCTGTCGTTGTGCCACTGTGTGGCCTCATAATGCTACAGCTACTGCCACTGCCTCCTCTACACTGTCGTCGAGCCACTCTGTTAGACCTTCTACAGTCTCAGGCAGGTCAAACTTGACACTTGGTCTACATCAATTCCTCCAGCACAGACATTAATGGTCATGATAACTTTTCCCTACCCATCTCTGTCGTCATGCCACTTTGGCCTCGTAATTCTGCTACTACTGCTGCCACTTCCACACTCTGTCTTTGTGCCACTGTGTGACCTCGTAATTTTGCTACTATGGTTGCTGCCACTTCCACACTCTGTCGTTTTGCCACTGTGTGACCTCGTAATTCTGCTACTATGGCTGCTGTCACTTACCCACTCTGTCATTGTGCCACTCTGGGACCTCATAATTCTGCTACTACGGCTGCTGCCACTTGCCCACTCTGTCATTGCGCCACTCTGTGGCCTCCTGATGCTGCTACTGCTGCTGTTGCTCCCACTTGCACACTCTGTCATTATGCCACTCTGTGGCCTACTGCTGCTGCTACTGCTGCTGCCGCCTCTTCTACACTGTTGTTGTGCCACTCTGTGAGATCTTCTACAGTCACAGGCAGGTCAAACTTGACAACTGTTGACACTTGTTCTACGTCAATTCCTCGAGCACAGACATTAGTGGTTATGAGAACTTTTCCTTTCCTATCTCTGTCGTCGTGCCACTCTGGCCTCATAATACTACTACTGCTGCTGCCACTTCCACACCCTGTCGTTGTGCCACTGTGTGGCCTCATAATGCTACAGCTACTGCCACTGCCTCCTATATACTGTCGTTATGCCACTCTGTGGTCTCCTGATGCTACAGCTGCTGTCACCGCCTCCTCTACACTGTCGTCATACCACTGTGTGGTCTCCTGATGCTACAGCTGCTGTCACTGCCACCTCTACACTATCGTTGTACCACTCTGTGGTCTCCTGATGCTAATGCTGCTACTGCCTCCTATACACTGTCGTCGTGCCACGCTGTGGTATCCTGATGCTGCTGTCACTGCCTGGGGGGGGGGGCTCAGCTAGCTTAAGCGTGTAATAGAACAGGTTCTGTAGAAATCTGTGTGGAATCAGTGAATTGGTGTAAAAGGAGTGAGCTCTTTGGCGCTCTAGTAGGATCTTGGGCCTCTGAGCGGTTCTTTATAGCTGGCGCTAACATTGACCTGTAAGGCTGAGTTCAGACTTTAGTTACTTGGTCAGTTTTGGCCCCATAACTGCCAAAATACGTAAAGTGTGCAGCGATTCTAAGAGCGACACCTGTTATCTCCGTGCCATACTGGTTCACAGTATTGTTTCACTACCACAGCAGACTCCCTATGCATGTTACTGCAAGGCACAGTGTTCTACACCACTATACAGGCTCTCTGCGGGCCGGAAGTAGCTGTTTTTTAACGCGATTCGCCACTAATTTATTCAGATCGAGTCGTTTTGGAAAATTCAGCGAACCAACCGAATCAAATTTTTTAAAAATTCGCTCATCTCTAATCGCCACTTCTGTAATGACCTACACTACACAAATATCATGTAAATTATCCCCTATGATGAACACCATAAAACACACAAAAAATATGCCAGAATTGCTAATTTATTCTTAGTTACCACCAAAACTTAATAGCAAGTGATCAAAAAGAGTTATTCACCCCACAATGATGCCAATTCAAAAATCAAGTCCCAAAACTCCATAGAAAGAAAAATAAAAATAAAAAGTTATGGGTCTTGGGATGAGCGATGCAAAAATATTTTCTTCTTTTTTAAAAAGAAATGGTTTTGTTGCACAAAAGTAGTGCAACGCAAAACAACGATATGTATTTGGTATTGCTGTAATTGTACTGACCCAGAGAATGAAGATATTATGTCATTACTAAAGAAAAGTGAACACCTCAAAATTGTAAAAAGTTAGTGGCAGTACCTCATGTGTACCTCAAAATGGCACCATTAAAAACTATAACTTATATATCCAGCAAAAAACAAGCCCTCATACAGCTACATAGATGGAAAAATAAGAAAAGTTATAGGTCTTGGAAGGTATCAATGAAAAAATGAAGAAAAACACTTAGTCACTAAGGCCCAAAACAGGCTGTCACTAAGAGGTTAATGAAGACTCCAATGCAGATATGAACATGGCCTTGTGGAAGATGTTGGAATTTGTGCAATCAGAATTATATTGGGGTTGATGAACTGATACATATAGACACCACATTCAACATCTGCACCAAAACAGGATAGATATTTGGATAACGTGTCATGAAGGTCTATGCATTGTTGACCGTACAGGTGTGCTATTGCTCTATGGGCTGTCTACAGCTGGGTGTGTGCTCTATAATGGGGAGGCCTTAGATTTTACATAGATCATCAATGTGCAGACCTAGCTCTTGTATACAATGAGATCTCCTGAATAAAGGCCCCTATGCACATTAGACTATTGTTGGCCAGCCACCCACACTGTTTTTGAGGGACTGGATAACAATCTAATTTGTACACAGAGCTCCCAACTCCACCCAGATAATGTCGGAACCTATAGCTGTCAGCCTATTGATTGTTAGGCTAACAGCTTTCTCATATATAAACATTCAGCATACTTTAATGTGTCTAGGGAAGCATGAGTTCAAAAATCAGCCCTGCCTGGAAACATTGTAATTCAAGAGATGAATTGGAGGTGTTTTCCCATCTTTAAAATTGGGTGCAAGATGTTTAAACCTAGTATCATTTATCATTTTCTAATGTACTATCGGTAGATGAAATGCCTCTGTAATTCAGTCACGCATGTAGTCACTAAGCCATGCTCCTTCTGTCAGTCTCTGACTTTTGTGATGGGGTTAAGTTCTCCTCTGTAAGGTATAGGACATCACACATGCTGTCCTATTCTCTGCCTGTGATCTCCACTCCAAAATTGTGGCAATGTATGTGGAGTGGAGAGGGATCATGGGAATGGTTTTACTTTAAGCTGGTATTCCGACCCATAGCAAGCTCTGGCAACAAGAAAACAACTGTTCTGCACAGAACTGGGCACGCTAATGAAAATGAAAAATAATTAGCTATGGTGACATCATGTGGTGAATATTCACATAGACACTTAGATATTTTTATTCTTCATAAGATTGGAAAACCCCTTCAATGAGTTTGGGTTTGTTTATCAATTCTTAGATCCTGTCATCCTGTATCTACTTTGGAAAATGTGTAGTGAGTGCTGTAACCCCTTACACGGTGCATGTATAGTAAGAAATTAGGAACGTGCTGCTGAACAATCCTATGTTGGCAGAAGTTATCACAACAAAGCTTTCATGATCAGTCACACTTGGTTGTTTGTGTAAGTAACATTGAAATGGATTCTCCTTAAATATGACATTATGACATGTATGAATGTCAATATATATATTCATTATGGATAAACACACTTCTGTATCATTGTGTTTTTGCTTTATTTTAGATGATGAATTTGCTACACTGTACGCATATTAGCCTGTACAGTTATTACATGTAGAACCCTGTACTTTCTAATTCTGTATTGTAAAAAATTTAAATTTCTAAAATGCAAATGTTGGGTATGAATAATGACTTATATTCAATATTTACAAAGCTAATTAAACACATACCATATCCTTTCTCTGCATAACGTTTCTATTTCTTCAAGCTCCAAGAGGCATTTCTCTGTACACATTAACTAAACTATTAACTAAACATGTCATGAAAGTGTTACATTTTGTCAAAATCCACACTTGAAACATTTACAGCAATCCAAAATCCTGCAGAGAAGTATGAAACGTGACTTGAAACTTCGGTTAATGCAATACTGGAGATTAAAATGTTGCAGCCCGCAGAGAGAAAATCTACAGGAATTAATTCTTCAGTAATTTAGAGGGTTTATTACATTGGGATTTCTCCTCATATTAAGAATTGATAATCTGTTGGCAATTACAGTCATCACTTGTAGCATTTGAAGAAAATTGTTGATCTGTAGGATGAATATTGCACACAAAGGGATTTTCTACAGCTTTTGACCTCAGCAATAATCCTTGAATTCTTCTAGGTAGGAGAGGTTTGACTTTTGATATTATTGACGTGTCCTTCCTTATCACCAAGGCGTTATAACCTGACATGTAAACAACTGCACCAACTTGATAATGCCATCACTGCTGGCAATACTGGTTTCTCTATATACGTGCTGGAAATCCTTAGACTCCGATTTATCCTGACTAGTGTTTTCAATATAGCTCTCAGTTTAACTCCAGTGATGAAAATGATGAAGCAGATATACATAGGTAATATCCTCTGTGGCCAGATACATTGCAGATATTTAACTTCACTATTGACCATTTTGTCTCTTCTATTATTTCTTCTGTCAAGATTACAACCTTCAATGCAGCTTAAAAAATCTGCATAACCTCTTTTAACCGTTTTGGCTATGTTTTATTTCCATGGCATTACAACAATACCACTTCCCAGGCACATTACCCAAAGCTATATGTAATTGTAGATGTCTTTCTTTAGTAACTCACTATAAAGTAGCTTCTACAGTGGTTGCTTCTTGAAAATGATCAGGATAACCTCTTCTTAAAAGGAAACTGTCACCATGAAAATGGAGTATAATCTGCAGGCAGCATGTTATAGAGCAGGAGATGCTGAACAGATTGATATATATTGTTTTTAGTATTGAATATTTCATTCATTTAAATTCCTGCTCATTTTGGGCTTTTAAGTCAAGGAGGCGGTCCTATCATTGATTGACAGCTATCAGTGTATGCATAGTCATAGAGGGACGGCTGCACTAATACGACCACCTCCTGGACTTCAAAGCCCCAAATGTGCAGGAATTTAAGTTAATTAAATGCTACTTATACTGAATCTTTTCACACAAAACTATGTCTCTCTGCTAAGCTTCTCCTTCAAAAATAGTCACGGAAAAAAGGTCCAAAAACATCCTGCACGATATGATAGTAAAATGTGTGAATGTACATGGCTACATTTATAAAGTCACAGAAAATAATGCAGTATAACAATAGATGCAAACATAACATATGGACTAAGCCCTCACTCTAATGATAAAATCTGAGACTCTCAGCCGATCATAACACATCTGTGCCCACCTACCCAGCGCCACGGTGGTCTCAGGACAGGCAGGTCATACGCTAAACCTTCCTATGTGGTTGTGCATCTATGGTTAGGAGCGCAGGCCCTGCACAAATAGTGTGCTGCTCCTAGTTACCTCTGTGTGCATCAGAAACCACTGAGAGGAGGAGCAAACACACCTATATGTACCACCTTAATCAAGGTTGCCTCTTAGGCCTCATGCACACGAACGTGTGCCAGCCGTGCCTGTATTGCGGTCAGCATACGGAGGGTCCACAATAAACGGGCACCGGCCGTGTGCAGCCCGCATCACGGATCGCGGACCCATTCACTTCAATGGGTCCGCGATCCGAGAGATACGGAGCGGAGGCATGGTTCGGAACAGTGTGCTTCCGTGGTGTTTCTGGCCGTGCCTCCGCACCACAAAAAAGTAGCGCAAGCACTACTTTTTTGCAGTGCGGACCCTTGGATGCGGATCGCGGACCCCATTGAAGTGAATGGGTCCGCGATCCACATGCGGTGGCCTCACAGTCAGTGCCCATGCATTGCGGACCGCAGTTTGCGGCCCGCAGCACGGGCACGGCCGGCACACGTTCGATGGGGAAAAAGTGCACATGAATGCTACTCCTGGGATAGAAGCACATTCACACCTGAAAGTGCCACTCCTTCAAGACATCACAAAAAGTCATAGAAAATAATGCACTATAAAAATAGATGCAAACATAACATATGGTCAAGCCCTCACTCTGATGATAACTGAGACTCTTAGCCAATATCGCCACCTATCTAAGAGGCATTTCAAATTAACTCATTCATTGCAGCTGCCATAAAGCATGCACATCCAGATGTACTGCCTATAAAGACACTACAAGACGAATGGGTTTATCTCAAACATCGCTACCGACAAGGGAAGTTCTGTAAAAAATTTTAAAATATAGCATTTAAAATAAGAACAAATGCACCATTTCTCATACATCTGCAGACATCTAATTAATGAACCTAAAATCAAGTACCAATCAGTAAAAGGCTGATTTAGAGTTCCACTAAAATGTAACTTTTAATAATTGTATTTTAACAAGGATAACACAGTACTGCTGGACTAGCAGTATGATGGTATAGCATAGTGATACCATATAGGCAAATATTAACCATGGTATTAACTATGCATTAAGTGTGAGATAGGAAATTTAAAAGATAACTTCATTCCTGGCAGAATAAGGCCTCATGCAGACATCCGGCCATGAAATTCTGGCCTGTAGTCCATATGAGTGCAGGAGCGCACGGCATTATTGGTTGCTATGACTCTGTGTGCTTCGTGCTGCCGCTGCTGCACAGTAATACACTGGTATAGATCATACGAGTGTATTACCATACAGCGGCGGCTGCACAAAGCGCACAGGTTCATAGCAACCAATGACGAAGTGTGCTCATGCACTCAGCAGAAGATGCAAGAACAGAAAACAAAGCATGGGCCTAATAGTGACATGGTCAACTAGTATTACTACACAGACAGTGGAGGACATTTATAAATAATAGTGTAATTTGTGCCAAAAGAATACTAACATTACAAATCAAAAGTGGTGATTTATTTCACCTCATATATCAAAAGGCATACACCACTTTTAAAATGTGACTTTTTTAAAATATAAACCTGATTATCCACCTATTTCTTTCTATTTGCGACATTTTTACACCAATTGCACTAAAATGTAACTTTTCCGCCACCCCTGCCAGACCACACTTACGACTTTTGACAGTGGTAAACTGGACGTTTTTTGTTAATGCTTTGTTTTGTTGAATGTCAATTTACTGACAAAACCCTGCTGTTTAGTTAATTTATATTAGATAAAAATAAATGCATCCTGTTAAACCCCTTTGCGCCCAGCGCCATACTAGTACGGCGCTGGGCACGTGCTTAAGGATGGCGCCCGCTCCTGAACAGAGCAGGCGTCATGGCCACGGGTGAACTGCTGATTTATACAGCAGACACCCGCGGCTGATGTCTGCGACCGGCAGTAATGCCGATCGCGGACATTTAACTCTTCGGATGCCGTGGTCAATCCTGATCACGGCATCCGAGGGCTTGTGGCGATCGGGGGAACCGGAGTATGTATGCAGCAGCCCCTGTCATAGTCAATGACAGGAGGCTGCTGCATAGACTTTCCTATGGAGCCCTTCTGTGTAATAGGGCTCCTTAGGAAAGCATTAAAATCTTCATAGACTATGATATAAGCAATCAGATGATTGCTTGTAATAGTTGCCTACGGGAACTATAAAAAATGTAAAAAAAATTAAAGTTTAAAAAAAAAATTAAAAAAGCAAAATTTCAAATCACCACCCTTTTCCCAAAATAAAAATGAAAGTAGTAAAAAAATTTAAAAAATTACACACCATAGGTATCGCCACGTGCAAAAACATCCATACTATAAAAATATAAAAATTTCTTTCCCATACGGAAAACAGCAAAACGGAAAAAGCATCAAAATGGCCGATTCGCCGTTTTTTGTCGCTTTTTTCCTACAAAAAATAAATAAAAAGTGATCAAAAAGTCATACACACTCCAGAATGGTATCAATGAAAATTTCAGATCGCCCTGCAAAAAATGAGCCCCCATAAAGCTCAAGATATGACAAAAAAAAAATTCCAACTTTATAATTATTTTATCACTATCAAAACGCAAGAAAAACTACACATATTAGGTATCGCCGGATTCGTCCTGACCAGTAGAATGAAAGTAACTGGTCAGTTTCAATGAACATTGAGCGTTGTAAATAAAAAAAAAACCTAAAACTGTAGCGAAATTGCATTTTTTTTTTCAATTTCACCCAATTTGGAATTTTTTTCCCGCTTCCCACTACACCATATGCAATATTAAATGGTGGCGTTGGAAAGTACAACTTGTCCTGCAAAAAACAAACCCTCATACAGCTATGTGAACAGAAAAATAAAAAAGTTATGGCTGTATGAAGGCAGGGAGCTCAAAATGAAAACAAAAAAAAAAACCTCCGGGGCTAAAAGGGGTAATATGCAACCATTTGATAGCCCCACCCACTTTGACATTTAGAGCTCATTTTGGCATGATGCATTCTTTATGGAAAAAACAGTTGATATATTTGGCACAAGTCGAAACGCCATTCTTTTTGGTGCATTTTACGGAATAATTCTGGTGCAACATGCTTAGTAAATGTCCCCCAGTGATTTTATTGGCACTGCCATAAAAGTGAGACTGTACACATATGTGATGTATTCATGTGAAATGTAAGCTGAACTAGTTAACTTGCTCCTTTTGGCTAACTGCTAAGTTCATTTGGTTTGATTTCTCCAGTTTGATTAGACAGTTCTGCCTGGATCACTTCAAAACCTGTATACCACAACCGTAAACCTCCAGGGAAAATTAAGTTATGAACCTCAATAATGTATTTTCATGTGTTTTGACTGATGATGGATAGAGTCAGTCAAGTCCCAGAAAGTGCAGCTGGCTATAATACAGAACAGAAGTACACTGTAATTCAGCCATAGGAAACCATCGCTGAAGTAATCATTTCTGTGGACACAGGGGAAGTCCTCTTATTATCAACTTGGGTACAATTAAGCAAGGTCAATTGTTCTTCTGCTTTGTACTTATAAAGAGTTGTGTGTATATACAGTCTGGAATGTTTTGTGATTTTGAAACAAAGGACTAATGGTTGCGATTACTGATTCATATTCATGTGGATGGAGTATCATATTAAGCAGACTGATGACTAAATATTTTTTTTTTGGCTGTCAGCTTGAAAAAGGAGGAGCTATAAGTGTCAGTGTAATCCCAAACAAGAGTTTCACACTTGTACATTGCAATGCTGGGGTGCTGCACCACAATACCTTCACAATACCTCAGTGTTTAGATCCCAATAAATCAGAGATTGAGTAGACCCGAGGCGTGTCTTTTGAGAAACGTCATTGAACTGTGCCAACTAACCAGTTTGACTTTGAGCTAACCTAGGGGGCGTTTCTCTGGCTCTTCTCTGAAATTCACTCTTTAACCCCTATACAGGAATCTTGACTTTGCTGCAGGGAACCAACCAAGCCACTAAGATCTTGAGTAGTCCTGTTGTGGTTGGTTGCTGAGGTCAGAGACACCAGTGCGTAGCACCAAGAACTCAGATAAAAAGCGTTGTCTGAACAGGGTTTGAAGTCAGGGCAGGCTGAGGAGTTACATATTCCAAATAACAATTGCAAAGTGGGATAGGCAGAGTATGTGCATAGTCCAGGTCCCAGTTCCAAGGTCGGGGCAGGCGGCAAAGCGCATAATCAGTAGAAATGCATCCACAATGAGATGCATTCACATGCCAGCTAAATAGGAAGTCTAATCAGCAACTTAAGCAGCACTTTGACAGGGGCAAGGGGTAAGGATTAGCTCTCACAGTGCTGAAGAAAAGTTCACTGAGAACAAGTCCCAATACATACATAGAGAGTGGGACGATGTCTGCTCGGGACGTCCGCAGACATAGGCCTCCAGCCTAACACACAGGGGGAGTGTCATGGATTGAGAAGCTCGAGTGAATTGCCATTTGTCGTGGAGCAGTGGGACAAAGTCCTGAGATTGTGAATAGAAATGAAATTTTCAAAAATTCAATTTGGTTGCTTCACCAAATTTTTCCAAAAGATTTCTTTTGATCCAAATTAATTTGTCACAAAGTGCATTAAATCCGGTCTATCCTGGTCTGCAGTTAAACTTTAGGCAGAATGTGGTGTACATCACAGTGCAGTGCAGCAACATGCATAGCTAGTCCTTTTTGGTAGCGAAACAGTTAGTGTGTGTCTGAATGACAGAGCAGGTCACATACATGCGCTCATCGCCATACAGGCAACATTCCTAGCTAACCCAAAAAAAAAGCAGCATCCTTCAGTACAGCCAAAAAAAAAAAAAACTATGTGACCCTGCAGGTGTACCAATGACTCTTTAGTGGAACAAATGAGGACATGGAGTTAGTGAAAGTAGTGGAGGAAAAAAAGGTTCTTTTGAATCCCTTCTGTCAGGCGTAGAATGACTGTGCATTACTATTAGACTTAGTTCACACTTCACTTATTTGGTCAGTTATTGTCAGCCCAAAGCAGGTGCGGGTCAAACCCACAGAACAGGTGGAGATTTATTCATGATACCTAATTGGAAACTAGGCTTGGCTCCTGAATTTGCCTCACAATAAGGCACCATTCACATGACCGTATGAATGGGGCCGTATCTATCCGCAAAAATGCATGGACAAGCATAGGCATTTTCAATGGGGCCGCACGGCGTGTGTTCCGAGCGCTGCGGAACACACGCCGGGCGGCCCCCGTATATTTGCGGGTCCGCAGTAATGCGGGCCCGCAAATATACGGTCGTGTGAATGGGGCCTAAGTGATGGAAAAACCTGATTAGAAAACAGAAGTGTGAACTCACCCTTACAGGTCAATGTTAGTGTCAGCTCTAATTTATCTGCGTGGACTTAACCATGTAGTGGCCCAAAATTCAAGTAGTGGCCCCATGACAGTGTGGAGGGTGTCAGCAGTAAGGCAGTGTTCTCATCACTTTAATTTTCCGTTCTTCTGAACCAACAGAACAGCCCAAAAACAGTGAATCCCGTAGTTTCACCATCCACCTTTACACTGTCAGGTGATGTACGTAAACATGACCAAACAGGGACATTAGTGGCCCCATAACTGACAGGTGAGGGTGGCAGCAGCATGAAGATTCACAATAGTGGCCCCATAACATAGTGGAGAGGGTGTCAACAGCATGAGAAGTCACATAATAGGCCATTTGTCACAATGATCTGGTGTGGCAGCACACTGCAGTCAGATCATTACTGCCAGAATGATCAAGTCTGTTGTTGACGTTGTCCAGCTCCTCTTGCTCCTCTGTCTCTTGGGTTTATATCCTCGTCATCCTCCTCCTGTGCCAGTTTAGCCTCCACAGGGCTCAGATGGCCATGAGATGTAGTCGCCACGTCTTCTATCCCCTGCCCAGTCAGATTTATCAGTATCACCTCCAGGACATGAAGGGGTGGAAAGACATCATTCATCTCGTAGTCCTGGCAAATAACAAATAAAGTGGCTTCCTCAAAGCGCCTGGGCAAGTTACACCGGGAAGTACTTCTGTCTGCATCATCAAGAAATCGGTCAGAGGTTTCCTTTGCTCATACAGTCGGTTCAATATGTGGAGCGTGGAGTTCCAAGGTGTGAAAACGTTCCATTTGAGGCAATGTAGGGGAAGGCCATTCTGCCCTTGCAGCTCAAGGAGGTTGTGTTTTGCACTGTAACAGTGGCTGAAGTGCATGAACAGTTTCTTTTACATTATTAGAGACGTCTTGCAGTCGGGTGGAACACTTCAGGAACCAGGTGACAAACAAATTGAAGATGTTAGCTATGCAGTTCTATTATGGGCTGGATGTTCCGTTCTGCAAAATGCAGAATGCACACAGCCGGTATCCGTGTTTTCCAGATCCACAATTAGTGGACTGCAAAAATGGAAATTAATACTTCCTTGTCTTTTAAACCCTAACAGTTACATTAAAATTAGAACCTCCCCCCCCCAAAAAAAAAGTGTTTGAATTTATGTCTTAAATAAAATATAGCTGGCATACAATGGGGCTCACAATCTAAGTTCCCTATTAGTATGTCTTTGGAGTAAACCAGAGTACCCGGAGGAAACCCACGCAAACACGGGGAGAACATACAAACTCCATGCAGATGTTGTCCTTGGTCGGATTTGAACCCAGGACCCCAGCACTGCAAGGCACCACTGAGCCACAATGAGCCACTTAGATTTCTACAGAACCTGTTCTGTTACACGCTGAGACAAGTCGTGTCCCCCTGACAGAGTGGAGAGGGTGTCAGGAGTAAGTTTGTGTTGACGTGACTGATTATTTTGCCCTTCTTCTCATCCATCATAAGAACAATCCCAGAAAAACAGATCTTGTCTTTTGAGCATCCCCCTTCACACGGTTAGCATTTGCTCAGTAATCCATCAGGTCAAAAAGAAAACAGGAGTGGATCTAAAGCAGAGATGACACGTGATTGGAATATTTGCATGTCTATTGTGTTTTGTATCCACTCCTGCTTTTGACTTCCAAATCATGATCCAATCCTGATGCAAAATAGGAATCGTGTGATACAGGCCATATGGCTGCTCCAAATTCAGGATCCATTGTGTTTCTCATTTTTCCGTCCTTCTGACAGATCAGAAGGAAGGTAAAATAAATGGTGATGTCAACAAGGCCAAACAGGGACAATAGCTGCCCAGTGACGGAGTAGTGAGGTGGCAACAGCATGAGAAGTCAACACAGTGGTCCAGTGACAGAGTGGTGAGGTGTCAACAGCATGAGGAGTCAACACAGTGGTCCAGGGACAGAGTGGTGAGGTTCCAACAGTATGAGGAGTCAACACAGTGGCCCAGTGACAGAGTGGTGAGGTGCCAACAGCATGAGGAGTCAAAACAGTCGCCCAGTGACAGAGTGGTGAGGTGGGGGGCAAAAGTAATGGCAGTAAAAGCACAAGTTGGTGGGTGGCAGTAGGAGCACATGGACAAAACTACTGTGAAGGTTGTACAATGAGGGCAATACTGCTGTGAGGAGGTACAATTATTTTAAAGCATTGAGGGGGGGGTGCCAGAGAAAGGACCCTCCCTGGGTGCCAAACACCATAGGCACGCCACTGTGCATCGGGCCATTTGCACAAGGGACACGGAGGGACTCCCTGCCTCCATCTCCACTGCATACTGCCACTGTGTCTCAGGGTCATCTGCCTGATCTTCCTCATCACCCTCTATCTCCTCCTCCTGTCACTTCTGCAGAAAAACCACACATTTCTGTATACATTGCTTGTGTTTGAATGTCCTCCTCCTGTTCAGCCCTCACGGGACTCAGGTGGCCATGTCTCCTTTCCCCTGGTCAGACAGATTTAGCAGCATCTGTTCCAGGCCATGAAGCAGTGGAATAAGGTTGTTCATCCCATTGTCCTTGTGACTGACAAATAAAGTGATATTCTCCAAGGGGCAAGGGCAAATGACAGGTGTAAAGCATGAGTTGCCACTGGCTAAAGTCAAAGTTACACAGGGGAGTGCTCCTGTCTGCCTGCATCATCAAAAAATCGTTTATGGCCTTCCTCTGCTCATATAGTCGGTCCAATATGTGGAGGGTGGAGTACCAAAGGGTGGAAACGTTGCATATGAGGCGATGTTGAGGAATGCCATTCTGCCTTTGCAGCTCAAGAAGAGTGTGCTTAGCAGAGTAAGAGTAGCTGAAGTGCATGCACAGTTTCCAGGCCATTTTCATGGTGTCTTGCAGATGGGTGGAAGACTTCAGGAACCACTTTACAACCATATTAACCATGTGCTGCATGCAAGGCGCATGGTTCAGCCCTCCTTGACGCAGCACTGACACAATGTTCTTCCCATTGTCGGAGACCATGATTCCGATCTTAAGTTGACATGGAGACAGCCGGGATTCGATTTCTTGATGGAGGACGCTGAGCAATATCATCCACAAACTGTCTTTCTTCTACCTCCATATCCTCTACTGTATCCATTTCCACTTGTCGTCGCTTGCGCTGGATGACTTCTTCTATTTTGATTTGCTTGTCAAAACCAGAACCAGAAGTGGAGCCTCCACAGCCATAATGTACAGTATAAGGCTTCATTCACACGACTGTATGTGTTTTGCGGTCCGCAAATTGCGGATCCGCAAAAAAAACGGATGACGTTCCGTATGGCATCCGTGTCCGTTTTTTTTGCGGATCCATTGTAACAATGCCTATCCTTGTCAGCACAACGGACAAGAATAGGACACGTTCTATCTTTTTTGCAGAACGGAAATGCGGACATACGGAAACGGAATGCAAACGGAGTACCTTCCGTTTTTTTTGTGGACCCATTGAAATGAATGGTTCCACATACGGTCCAGAAAAAAAAACGAAACGGACACGGAAACAAAATACGGTCGTGTGAATGAAGCCTAAGGAAAAGATCTGCTCCTGTTCTGTGTTTAGAGCCGCATCTGGTATTGGCTCAAAATCACTGATGGAAATCACTGACCAAAATACTGAAATGTGATCACCGAGTCCGTATTGTTATACACAGAACCCATATTATAATTTACAGAGTCAATATTATAGTACACAGTATAGGAATCTGTATGGGATTTGTGTATTATAATTTCAACAATGTGTATTGTAATATGGATTCTGTGTATTTAATTAGTGAATCTGTGTATTTAATTCTGGATTCTGTGTATTGTAATATTGGCTCTTTGATTTATGATATGGACTTTGTGTATTATAATGGAGACTCCGGGGTCATTTAAAAAATCACATTAGTCAGTTTTGAGGCATAATAAGGTTATAACTCATGGCAACTGCAAAATTGTCTATGACATTTGGATACATTTTTGACATTTTGTGATCCTCGCCACTTTTCATAGTCGTCTATGTTTAAGAGTTAAAAGTGAGATTGGACACGGATTATGGAGTCATTTACGATTTTAGATTTTTGGAAAATGGACCCGGCATATTGTTACTTCAAAAGATTTACATCACATTACACTCACACCACATATATTATAAAGGTACAATAATTCATAAATTTAGTGCAGGCACACAAAGCAAAGCCAGACTTAGAACTGATGAAAAAAAACCACAAATGATAAATAACCCACTCTGTGTATTATAATATGGATGCTGTGTACTGTAATATGGACTGTGTATATTATAATATAGATTCTGTTCATTATAATATGGACTCTGTGATTTATAATATGGACTCTGTTCATTATAATATGAATACTGTGTAATGTAATATGGACTCTGCATATGATAATATGGATTATGTGTGTGATAATATTGAAGCTCTCTGTATTATAATATTGACTCTGTGTATTATTATATGAACTCTATGTATTATAATATGGAATATGTGTGTGATAATATGTACTCTGTGTATTATAATATGGAGCCTTTTATTATAATATAGTCTCTTCATTATTAGATGAACTCTGTGTATTATTATATGGACTCGATTATTGTTTAGACTCCGTGTATAAAAATATGGACTCTTTGTATTATACTATGGACCTTGTGTATTATAATATGGACTATGTGTACCATAATATGGACTCTATGTATTATACTATAGTCTCTGCATATTATACTATGTACTCTGTGTATTATAATATGGATTCTGTGTATTTTAATATGGACTGTGTGTATTTTAATATGGACTCTATGTATTCAAAAATGTTTTTTCTGTGTATTATAACATGGAGGTCAGGGAATGGCAGTACCCCGACAATGTCTAAATGGCTGGTGTTGATGATAATTACTAATTTGAGAAGGATGGTGATTGCATAATCAAAGATGTTAGCACCATCAGTGAACCAAAAAATAAGAATATGATGCAGGGATTTCTCATAATGTTTTTTTTTTTTACTATATACAGTCGATTCAACATTATTGTCAATGGTTTTCTAGATCACACATGACAGCAGCTAACAGAGTTTTATATAAGATCATACCTGGAATGATGCATGAAAAGAAGGACGACATCTTATACGGCACCTTATCTACATAGAGACATGAAGATGACCATCTACATATTGCAGCCAAACGCTACCGCAAACTCAATTAAAAAAATATATATATAGTTGTTCAGGATCACTTCCTGCTTGAAGGTTTGTGTAGTTCTCCACGGCCACTTCTTTCTAGGGGGATCCTAAGCATAGGACTCTTTTACATGATCCCACGATCATCTATGGTCTAATAAGGAGCTACTGAAAATAATGTCTAAGTGACACTGACATACATAGCTATCGGTAAACACAGGTGTAGTACCCCCGGGTGGGGAACTACCATTTTGTCACATGGCCCTTCTATAAGGCACCACTATACAGTCCACAGTAGTAATAAAGTTCCCAATAGTGTCTCCAGTAGTTATAATGCCCCAGTAGTTACAGTATAAAACCCCTCTGCAGTGGTCCCTGTAGTTATAATAATCCCCTGTAGTGCCCCTGTATTGTAACGCCCACTATATTATTAGAATACATAATGTTCACCCTGAATAAAAATATATAATATCCCCCTCTGTATTATTAGAATATATAATAGCACTTTATTAAAGGGGTTGGCCACCCTAAGTATCAAAAATCCAAAGTGCCCCAGACAATAGCCAACACCATGAAGTATTTCTCAGGTGACATGTACTGGCTGTATGTCATTTATCTAACCTGTTCACCATGACACACTTCCCTGGAGGAGCTCCCTCAGACAGGCTGTGTGGGAGGAGCAGCTGCAAAGTGAAAGTAAAAATCCCAGCAAGCATGTCTAGAGGAGCAGTCACATGACCTCCCCGCCCACCTGTGTTCCCATAGAGACAAGAGCCCCTTAGATAATATCAATAATTGCTATACAGACATAGCAATCGAAAGAATGTCCCAGTCCCAGCAGTAAAGAAAGGTCACTACCCGTCCCACACAGGAATGTGATGCTAATGTATCACACATATGTTACTGGGGGGGGTACCCTGTTCATAAATTTGCTGTGGGGCCAAGTCATTTCTAGTTGTGCCACTGGATGTAAGCCAAAAACAGAATGAATAGGGGAGGAGATTTATCATTTCCCTTGTTCCTAAAAGTGGTGTTAAAAAGTTGCAAAGTATGTGTTTGGGAATTTTTAACTGTGCCTTTTTTCTTTTTTTTAAGGGTGTGACAATGGCAGAGAGAGGGCGTGACCAGTCACCCCAACAAACTTATGTTTATTTTCTGACTCCAGCTGTTGTGAAACTACAATTCCCAGCATGCTCCATTAATTTCTATGAGAGTTCTTAGAAGAGCAGAGTAAGTACGCATGCTGGGAGTTGTAGTTTCATAACAGCTGAAGTGTCAGAGGTTGCCTACCCCTGATAAACAGTGTAGGTTACACATCACTATATACAGTGTACAGGGGGTGACAGATCTCTATATGCAGCGGTGGGGGTCACACATCATTATATACAGTGTACAGGGGGTGATGGATCTCTATATGCAGTGGTGGGGGTCACACATCAGTATATACAGTGTACAGGGGGTGATGGATCTCTATATGCAGTGGTGGGGGTCACACATCAGTATATACAGTGTACAGGGGGTGACGGATCTCTATATGCAGTGGTGGGAGTCACACATCTGTACATACAGTGTACAGGGGATCACTGATCTCTATATGCAATGGTGGGGGGTCACACATCAGTATATACAGTGTACAGGGGGTCACGGATCTCTATATGCAGTGGTGGGGGTCACACATTACTGTGTACAAGGGTACCTTATAAACAGTATATAGCTGTATGTGTCCTACCTATACACTGTATAAAGAGATATGTGACACCCCCTTCCCTGTACAATGTGTATAATGATAATGATGTGACCTTACAGTGCGGGGATGGATCACACATCTCTATATAAAGTGTATGGTGGGGGGGTGTCAAATATTACTGTATATAGGGGGGTCAGATATCACTATATACAGTATACAGTGGTGGGGGTCACATCACTGTATGGGGGGGTCATATATCACTATATACAGTGTGCAGGAAGGAGAAGGCAGATATTTACAGATGAAACCAGTGACTGCTGCTATCACTGACCTCAGTATACTGACAGCTCAGAAGGGGTTAAAGCTCCAGGACAGGCTGGACCGTGGGCTGGAAGCCTAGGGGAGGCCTGGCATGAGTGGAGGGAGTGGAGCATTTGGGACCTAAGGGGTTAATTTGGAAGAGTTGGGAAGGTAGACGGTTAGGGGAGGGGTTAAGGTTTTATAAGGGGCAGCAAGGGCGGGAAGAGGGGCCATTTTGTGAATAAGAAGAGGTGCAGCAGTTCTGTCCGACCTGCTGTGCTTACCTGTCCCTGGTCTTGAATTTTCGATATGTCGTCGGTGGAGAGGTTGCTGGCCCAGCTCAGGGCAGCGGCGGAGAGCAGAGGTAGCGATTGGCTGCAGGCCACGGTCCAGGGCCTGCTCCCGGGGTCTGAAGAGCCATCTGTCCTGGCTTCTTCATCATGCCGGCCGCGGAGGACTAGGCCTCCGGCGCGCCTAAGTCCAGAGGAGACCCCGCGGGTCCGGCGTCGGGTACAGAGCCCCTCTCGGGACCCTCCGGCACGCACCGCGGGTAGCTGTTCTGGGGGCAGGCGGTCGCGTGCCGGGAGGAATCCGGCTGCAAGACGGGACCCGGTGAGAAGGGATCCAGATATCCCTTCTCAAGCTGCTGCCGGCGGGGAGGCGGGACCTGGATCGGCAGGGACCTCAGGCCTGGGGTCTGCTGCCCGGCGTGGGAGAGCTGTGGAGGAAGGACAGCGGGGTCAAGATGGCGGCCCTGAGCCAGGGAGAGAGAACGGTCAGCTGTGCAGAGCTGGCTCAGAAGACGTCTCCAATCAGGAAGTGGCGGCCTCTAGTGGCGGAGCTGCGGAATTGCAGGCTTCAAGGGCATCATCAGAAGGCAGTGGCACAACCTGTGCTGAAGATCTGGGACCAGAGGGGAGAAGATTCAGCGCCTGTCAAGTGCCACAACCTCGCATTCCGGCTGGTGGAGTCACAGCGTCCACGCAGCCAGGTGAGTTGAGTGGGGTTTCCCCGTTATCTGTCTCTTGTCTGGGGGAGTCTCCCGGGGTTGGGGGGGCCCTGGGGTGGTGGCGTCGAGCGGTTTGGGTGAGTTGTTATTGGGGCTGCGGGATTTAGTGAAAGGGCTAGTGGGGGTAGGGCCTGGTGTTGGGTCGCCGTTGGCAGGTTGGGGGCTGCAAGGTGTGGAGGCTGTTACAGGTGGCCATGTGGTGGTTGGGGACGTTTTAGGGGTTTCTGGGGTAGCGGTTGCAGGGCCTAGCGGGTCGGCGGGGGTGGCGCCGCAAGGGTCGGGGGAAAAAGGGGGGGGAAAGGATCAGGAAGGGGAAAAGGAGAAATCAAAGGATGAGCCCCGGTTGGATGATGCGGCGAAAGGGGAAGTATATGTGTGCTTTTAGGGGCTGTTGGGGGCCCATTTGAAGCAGGAGGTTCGGGAAAAGATTTGGAAAGGGGAGTATGTGGATATTTTTTCCTTGCTCCCGCTTGAGCGATTTAATTTAGATAGGGATAGGAAGGAGGATAAGAAGAAGGAGGACGAGGATAAACGGAGATACCGTTTGATCCCAAGGACGTTCGCCAATTGGTTACAGGCATTTGTGATTCTGGCGAGTGTCATTGGCGAAAAGGCTCCGGAAAATTGTTCCGGCCTTTTTTGTTATCTAGATGCCATAGGTGAGGCGTATAGAGTGTACGGGGGGCAGGGGTGGTTGAGGTACGACGAGCAGTTTCGTCAGCGGAAGGCGGTGCGCCAGAGTATCCGGTGGGATCACAAGGATATTGGGCTTTGGATGCGGGTGATGGCGCCAGTGCGGGCAGGGCAGTCCTTTTAGGGGGGCGCCGGGGGTTCTGGGCAATCAGAGCGCTCGGCAGCGTCACAAAAGGGGTTGTGCTTCCTCTTTAATGAAGGGGGTTGTAAATACGGAGACAAGTGCAAGTTTCGGCACGAGTGCTCCTTGTGTGGAGGGAATCATGGAGCACAGAAGTGCTTTAAGGGAAGGAGAGGTAAGGATTGGGGGGATGCAGCGGGAAAAGGGTCGGACGCCAATTCGAGTAACCGAGATGGCTCCCTTTCTAAGTAGATATCCGGATGCGGAGGCGGCGGAATTTTTGTTATTAGGTTTTCTGGAAGGTTTTCGGATACCTTTTGTCGAAGGGGATTTTAGGCGGGGGTGTAAGAATTTAAAATCGGCGGATCAGTTTTCGGGGGTGGTGTCGGAAAAGCTACGGAAGGAAGTGGAATTGGGGCGCATGGCAGGTCCCTTTGAGGGCTTGCCGATGCCGGGGTTGAGGGTGTCACCGTTGGGGGTCGTACCAAAGAGGGAACCTAACAAATTTTGCCTGATTCATCATCTTTCGTTCCCGAAGGGTGATTCGGTTAACGACGGGATAGACCCGGAATTGTGTTCCGTGGTATATACCTCGTTTGATGAGGCGGTTGGTTGGGTTCGCAAGTACGGGAGGGGCGCGTTGTTGGCTAAGGTGGACATCGAATCGGCTTTTCGGCTGTTGCCTGTTCACCCGGATTGCCAACATTTGTTGGGTTGTGTTTGGGAGGGGGGTTCTATGTTGACAGGTGTTTACCGATGGGCTGCTCAGTTTCATGCGCCTACTTTGAGAGGTTTAGCACTTTTTTGGAATGGGTGGCACGTGAGTGGTCGGGTTGGGGGTCAATCATCCACTATTTGGATGATTTTTTGTTTATTGGGCCTCCCAGTTCGAACGGGTGTTCAGTTATGTTGCGCTCATTTGAGGCTATGGCGTTTCGTTTTGGGGTTCCTTTAGCGGCAGCGAAGACGGAGGGTCCCACGACTGCTCTGAGTTTTTTGGGTATTGTGCTCGATTCTGCAGCGATGGAATGCAGGTTGCCAGAGGATAAGGTGGAGGATTTAAGAAGGACGGTGTTGGCAGTGGGTAGGCGGCGGAAGGTTAGGCTGAGGGAGTTGCAGTCGTTGTTGGGGAAGTTGAATTTCGCGTGCCGCATTATGCCTATGGGAAGGATTTTCAGCAGACGTTTGGCCCAAGCGACGGCGGGAGTCCAGGCCCCTCATCATTTTGTGCGGCTTACTCAGGAGCTGCGGGATGATTTGGAGGTGTGGGCGTCCTTTTTGGAGCAGTACAATGGGAGGTCATTGTGGATGGAGGAAGTGGTGGCGGCGGAGGAGCTGGAGTTGTATACGGGTGCAGCTGGCGGGTACGGCTTTGGGGCTTACTTACAGGGCCAGTGGTGTGTTGGGGAATGGCCAGTCGAATGGAGGGAGGAAGGTTGGGCCACGAACCTGGTTTTGTTGGAGCTTTTTCCCATAATAGTGGCGGTGTCGATTTGGGGAGAATTTTTCAGAAATAGGAAGGTGCGTTTTCAGTGCGACAACATGGGAGTGGTGGAGGCCATCAATCGGGTCTCGGCATCTTCGCGTCCTGTAGTCCGTTTGTTGCAGTATTTGGTTCTTCGTTGTTTATCGTTGAATGCGTGTTTGTGGCATCGCATGTGCCCGGGGTGTGTAACTCAATTGCCGATGCTTTGTCTCGTTTCCAGTGGGACCGGTTTCGGGAGCTGGCGCCGGAGGCGAACGAGCAAGGAACGGGCTTTCCTATGGAGTTATGGCATCTGCCGTTCGGTCGGTAGCCGGGTTGGTGCAGGGTTCGATGGCATCTGGAACGTGGAACGCATATGAAAGGGCTTGGGGTTTGTGGGAGGATTGGAGGCAGCGTTTTGTAGGGACTGGTTTGGAGGATGGGGTAGTGCTGTTACTTTTTGTGGGGCATGGTAGGGAGGAGGGTTGGTCAGTGTCCAGGATGGATAAGTTTTTAGCAGGGGTGGCGTTTGGGTGCAAAGGCAGAGGGCTAGTTGATGTTACTAAATCCTTTTGGGTCCGGCTGGCTTTGAAGGGTTGGAGGAAGCAGGCTCCGGGGTTTGATCTACGGCGGCCTGTTTCCTTTGAGTTGCTGGTTGATTTGATTGGGCAGTTAGATAAGGTTTGTGTGGCAGTATGGGAAGTGAGATTGTTTAGGCTGGCTTTTTCGTTCGCTTTCTTTGGAGCGTTGCGTATCGGGGAGTTGGTCAGTCCGAGCAGGAACAGGGCTGGGGGTTTGTGTTGTGGGGACGTGGAGTTGTTGTCGGATAGGGTGGTTTTTTATATCAGGAGGTCGAAGACTGACCAGGTGGGTAAGGGGTGTAGGGTTGTGTTATATCGAGTGGAAGGCTCAGTAGCATGCCCGGTACGGTGCTTACAGGAGTCCGGGTTGTGGGCGGGGCCGAGGGACCGGCCATTATTGGTTCACAAAGACGGTTCTTTTTTGTCCCGTTCTCAGTTTGTGTCAGTTATGCGGGTTTGTTTGCAGGGGTTGGGGAAGAATCCGTCTGTGTTCGGTAGTCATTCTTTCCGGATCGGGGCGGACACTGAGGCGGCGAGACATGGTATGAAGGATGACGTGATTCGGCAGATTGGTAGGTGGGAATCGATGCGGTTTAGGTCTTACGTGAGGACGGAATGGTTATGATTTTGTTGACTGGTGTTTGTGCGTTATGTTAGGGGGGATTGCTTTCTTTAACGTTCTATTTTATTTTGTATTGCAGGAGGTTCGTCTTGCCTGGTGTGGATCCTGGGGCACTCATATGTGTTCTGGGGGGCGTTGCGGGCTGCGGTTAGGGAGGACGGTCGGCAACTGGGTTTTGCGAGAGCGGAGGCGGTGATCCGGTGGTTGGGAGTGAGAGGCATGATGTGGAATCGAGTGTTGCCGGAATTTCATTGGTTCGTAAGGTTAGACGGGCTCCCTGGGGTTTTGGTTCTTCATGTGGGAGGGAACGACTTGGGGGTGCGCCCTTTTCGTGAGCTCACGAAGGACATTAAGTTCGATTTACTTCGGCTGTGGGCTCAGTTTCCAGGGGTGGTGACGGTATGGTCGGACATGGTTCCTCGGAAGAGTTGGAGGTTATGGTTCAGGGTAGGCCTTTGTGGGTTAAGGCCATGGTTTGGTTGGTTGCTATTTATGTTATTTATTGTATTTATGTTATTAATAAATGGCTGCTGTGGCCAATAAAATCCACTTAAGTGTTATGTCTTTATTGGTTTAGGGGGGTGGGGTACCGAGTGGAGGGGGAGAAACGACTCGACAGTACACGGGTCAAGGACAGGCTGGACCGTGGGCTGGAAGCCTAGGGGAGGCCTGGCATGACCGGTGGTTGGAGGGAGTGTAGCATTTGGGACCTAAGGGGTTAATTTGGAAGAGTTGGGAAGGTAGACGGTTAGGGGAGGGGTTAAGGTTTTATAAGGGGCAGCAAGGGCGGGAAGAGGGGCCATTTTGTGAATAAGAAGAGGTGCAGCAGTTCCCACCCACCCTCCCTATAATTTTTGAGTGGCAGTGACTCTTGGTGGTGTAAGTGGTTTTTGTTGGTTGGTTCAGCCGGGGGAGTCGTGCTCGTCATGGCAGTCGGGGCGGTGGTGGGTCCTTGGAGTCGGTGGATATGGTGGCTCTGGCGGGTGGGGAGGGAGCCTAAGGGGGCTCTGGACTCCCCAGGTATTGAATTTAGGAGTTGGAAACGGCGGGGGGTCTGCCTACGGTTGTGGCTCATGGTTGCTGGATCTGCCTCTGAGCTGGCGGTTTATCGGCTAGAGGTAAGTGGAGTTAATTAAGTTAACCACAGAGTCCGGGCAGATATTCCGTCGGGTTTTCGGGGCTCCAATGACCTTCTCCGTGTTGTGGTTTATGGTTCAGGGTAGGCCTTTGTGGGTTAAGGCCATGGTTTGGTTGGTTGTTATTTATGTTATTTATTGTATTTATGTTATTAATAAATGGCTGCTGTGGCCAATAAAATCCACTTAAGTGTTATGTCTTTATTGGTTTAGGGGGGTGGGGTACCGAGTGGAGGGGGAGAAACGACTCGACAGTACACGGGTCATGCTCCTTTGGTCTGGCTAGAATAAACATATCTGATAGGATCACAGAGCATAGTGGCCATACAGGAGTGCAGTCACAGCAGGGGGAAAACACTTCTGACACAAGTAAGGTGCTTTAGGACCCAGAGAGCAGCACACTCCTTCAGCCATGGAGAGATTGCTCCTCCAAGGCAGTGCAGGGATAGACAGGCAGCTGTGAGAGCAGGACATGAGGGGGCGTGGCTTTCAATAGCAAGGAAACCAGGGAGATCTGCTTAAGAAGATATTAGTAAGTGTAATGTCTCCCTACTTTCTTTAGTTTTAATAAGTGCTAACAGAGTGGCCAACCCCTTTAATTATTATAATATATAATAACACCCTGCATTGTTAATATATATAACGGCCCCCTCTCTATTTTTATAATATATAAAGGCGCCCTCTGTGTGTATTGTGTTTGTGGGTGCTGACGTCTATCATGATGCAATCACCATCCTGGTCAAACTGGTAATCGTCATCAAGATCAGCCATTGATATCGTCGGAGTACTGCCGCTCCCCAACCTCCATTGGTTCTTCTGTTTCTTCATTTGTGTCCTTCATCTCAATATCATCCACAAACTGTCTTTCTTCTACCTCCATATCCTCTACTGTATCCATTATAACTCATCGTCGCTTGCGCTGGACAACCTCTTCTTCTTTGATTCGCTTGAACATAACCGCATCCACTTTTTCTATCTCAACTCGGCGTCACTTCCGTGAGCGCATGGTGAGTCAGACATACTGTAGACTAACACCGATGTCAGGGAGTGAGCCGGTATTACCCACATTCTACATTGTGACATCACAAGAGGTTGACCTCACCCCTTCTACCTCCATATTCTCTACTGTATCCATTTCAACTCATCGTCTCTTGTGCTGGACAACCTCTTCTTCTTTGATTCACTTGAGCATAACCACATCCACTTATTCTATATCAACTCAGCGTCACTTCCATGAGCGCATGGTGAGCCAGACATAGACTGACACCGCTGTCAGGGAGTGAGCGGGTGTTACCCACATTCTACATTATGACATCACAAAAGGTTGACCTTGTCCAGACTCTACTCATTATGGTGTCACAAGAAGTTGGCCAGACCAGAGATTGATTATGACATCATAAAGAGTATGGAAGCTTCACCAGGCCTGGAGATTCTACATGATGACATCACAGGGTGTTCCGCTTCCGCACCAGGCAGTGATCATACATGGATCTTCCACACTGTGATACTTTTTATGTGTTCAGTACTCAGTGATATGTGTATATTTATGTGGTTTATGTGATATATATATATATATATATATATATATATATATATATTCCTTCTTTTAATGCATCATCTCAGGTAAGATATTATATAAAACTCCATCAGCTGTTCTCATTACCATCCCTGTCAAATTAGTAATCATCATCATCAACATCAACCATTTCGATATCATGAGTCCAGACCTTTTGGTGAAATCCAACGCAGCATTACTTAGGTAAACTTGCATCCAGATAACAAACTTCTGGCTTTATCTTGGTTTCTAGCAGGCTTAGGCATGTGAACTTGGCAGGCAAAGATCATCTGCTATATCTCTGTAGCTCACTGCTATACTAACTTTCTTTAACTTGGATTTCTTCCAATGCTGCAGTTTTCTGCTTGGTCTGACTTATCTTGTGCCAGGGAAACACCTCCTGGCTGCTGAGGTTGTATTTCTCTGTTTTTCTGGCCAGCAGAGCTGAAGGTGCTCTGGCTGGCAGGGGTACGTCCAGCAGAGACAGGCATGCACACCCTTGTCCTAGCAAGGGGTGCTGCAGACTCACTAGTTCTAACTAGATCCACCCTCACAACAGGAGGTCGGAAAAGTCCACCTCTCTGTAGCAGGGGGGTGTCAGAATGGCTTTGGTAAGTTCCATTCTGGGTAAACTATATTGTAGCTCTGCCTTAGTTTTGCTGCCACCTGCTGGTACACCAGGTACATTACATAGTAAAACAGTTGCTTAACATTGTATGGTTACACACATTTTTGCAGGTCCTGGAATAAAATGCATAGTATGATATAATTTTAGCAAACACAGATAGAAGCAGGGCAGAAAGAGTGGTAGCACCACTCTGGGGTGTTACATATCCATTTCCACTCTTTGTCGATTGCACTGGACAACCTCTTATATGTACTTTGAATTGCTTCAGCAGAACTGCCTCCACTTGTCCTATATCAACTCGGCGTCTCTTTCCTGAGCACATGGTGAGCCACACATAGACTGACACAGGTGTCTGGGAGTGAGTTGGTATAACCAACGTTCTACATTGTGACATCACAAGAGGTTGACCTCATCCCTTCTACCTCCACATGCTCTACTATATCCATTTCAACTCATTGTTGCTTGCGCTGGACGACCTCTTCTTCTTTGATTCACTTGAGCATAACCGCATCCATTTATTCTATCTCACTCGGCGTTACTTTCGTGAGCGCATGGTGAGCCAGACATAGACTGACACCGGTGTCAGGGAGTGAGCGGGTGTTGACTTTGTCCAGACTCCACTCATTATGGTGTCACAAGAAGTTGGCCAGACCAGAGATTAATTATGACATCATAAAGAGTATGGAAGCTTCACCAGGCCTGGAGATTCGACATGATGACATCACAGGGTGTTCCGCTTCCGCACCAGGCAATGATCATCCATGGATCCTCCACATTGTGATACTTTTTATGTGTTCAGTACTCAGTGATTTGTGTATATTCAAATCAAATTGGTAATCATCATCAACCATTTCCATATCATCGGGGTACTGCTGTTCCCTGACCTCCATTGGTTCCTCTGTTTATTCACTTGAGTCCTTCATCTCGATGTCATCATTATACTGTCTTCCTTCTACCTCCATTTCCTCCACTGTATCCATTTCCACTCTTTGTCGCTTGCGCTGGACAACCTCTCCTACTCTGAATCGCTTCAGTAGAACTGCCTGCACTTGTCCTATTTCAACTCGGCGTCTCTTTCGTGAGCACATGGTGAGCCAGACACAGACTGACACAGGTGTCAGGGAGTGAGTGGGTATTACGCACATTCTACATTGCGACATCACAAGAGGTTGACCTCATCCAGATTCTATACATTATGACATCACAATAAGTGTGGCCAGACCAGAGATTTATTATGACATCATAAAGAGTATGGGACCTTCACCAGTCCTGGAGATTCTACATGATGACATCACCAGATGTTCTGCTTCCACACCTAACAGTGATCATGGATCCACCACATTGTGATACTTTTTATGTATTCAGTATCAGCTCTCAGTAATTGGTGTATATGTATGTGGATTATATGATATATGTATCTATACATAGATATGTCAGTGTGTGGTAATTGAGGTAATCCCTTCCTAATTCCACTGTGGGGCCTCATGATTAGCGGTTATAAGATTTATTCTCCTATCTTCTGTTTGACATGCACAGAACCCATGTTGTAATACACAGAGTCCATATTATAGTACACAGAACCCATATTATAATATATAGAATCCATATTATAATACACAGAGCACATATAATAATTTACAGGGTCAATGTTATAGTACACAGAGTCCGTATGGGATTTGACAGAACATTGACTGTGTATTATAAAATGGAGTCTGTGTATTGTAATATTGGCTCTTTGTCAGGGGCGTACATAGAAATCATTGGGCCCCATAGCAAGAATCTGAATTGGGCCCCCCTAACTCCAACCACTACCCACCCCTGAACTATCCCACATCTAAACTCCTTGCTGCTGATGCTTAGGGCTCATGCACATGACCGTATGATGGGTCCATATCCGTTCTGCGGGTCCATATCCGTTCTGGGTGCGGACCCATTTATTTCAATGGGGCCGCAAAATATAGGGCCATGTGCTGTCCGCATATGTTGTTCTGTTCTGCGGCCTGAAAAAAATATAGATCATGTCCTATTCTTGTCCGCAATTGTGGACAAGAATAGGCATTTTCTATATAGTGCTGGCCCTATATTTTCCACACATGGCCAGTATCAGTGTTTTGCGGATCTGCAATTGCGGACCTTAAAACACGGCACGTCATGTGAATGCACCCTTAGTGTGCACCAGCCCCCCCTTTCCCCCCCTGCACACTTCATGGTGACTGAGTTGGGATAGGCAGACACTATATGAGCAATTCAACAACAAGTAGAGTTCTGGGAGGAAGGGGGGGTGGGCTGGAGCACACTGTCTGGAGTCCTCTATATAATAATGAGCCTACAGGACAGGGTCCTCCCAACCCCACAGGAACTCTGCTTGCTGCTGCTCTCCGTGTTACCCCCATGAACTTTTTTAAACAGAGTCACTGACACTCACTGCTGTGCTGACTGCGGTCAAGTGGCATTGGCACATCACAGGGGCAAGTGTTGCTGCCTGCTGGGCCGGTGGCAATGATGCTGGGGCAGGGCCGTTGGAGTCCGTTCTCTTCTCCGGTCTGGTGGGCGACTGACTGAGGCAGGCAGCGCGTGACCATGGTGTACAACTGCTGCCCGCGCCCATCTGCACAGTTCTGTCAGCTGAGCGAGTGATACACTAGCCAATCACCAGCAGGAGCTTTGCACTGCTAAATGCTGATTGACCAGTGTAGTGCCCAGCAGGCAGAAAAGAGGGCGTCATACTGGATGTCACTGGCTGGGTCACACAGGGAGGAACATCGGCGTCAGTTGTGTACACAATGGGGGAGGGGGCCTTGATCAGAGGGGAAGCAAGACCTGGGAGTCAATGGAAGACAAGTCTGCTGTGGGCCTACGCAAATGCCAGACAGCGATCCCGATCATAATCTAGAAACTGAGTCTGCAGACATAGGGGGCGGGGCCTTCTATGCACTCTGGGCTCCCCCCCTGCCATGGCCCCATAGCAGCTTCGTGGTCTGCCTATATTGGCGGAACCCCACTGCTCTTTGTATTATAAGATGGTCTCTGTTTATTATAATAGAGACTCGCCACTTTTCACAGTTTAAGACCTAAAAGTGAGATTAGACGCAGATTATGGCTCATTTACTATTTTAGACATTTGTTAAAGTTGCAAAAAAGTTGCAACCCATGCCAGATAATCCCCTGGTCTACCGTTACACCTACAGGTAAATCGCATTACACTCACGCCACCCGTGATGCTAGGAAGGCTCATCCCCGTCACCATCTGCCATTGGCTGCTCCCCCCGACACTGGATGTTTTAATTCGTGCATGGGGATCAGGAGCAGAGCAGTGATTGGTAAGTAGAATCAGTGTGAGGGGCCCAGGTATAGGGGGGGAATTTCCAGCCTCAAATAACCACTTTAAGGTGCAATAGTTCATAAATTTAGTGCAGGCACACAAAGCAAAGACAGACTTAAAAATGACACAAAAACAACCACAGATCAAATATATGGATTCTGTGTATTATACTATGGATTTTGTGCATTATAATATGGACTCTGTCTATAATTATATGGTCTCTGTGCATTATAATATGGACTCTGGGTATCATAATATGGACTCTGTATATTATAATATGGACTCTGTGTATTTTAATATGGACTCTGTGTGTTCTAATATGAAAGCTCTGTGTATTATCATATGGAAGCTGTATGTATTATGACATGAACTCTGTGTATGATAATTTGAACACTATGTATTATAATATGGATTCTGTGTATAAGAATATGGAAGCCATGTGTATTATAATATGTACGCTTTGTGTATTATAATATGGACTCTGTGTATTACTTTATAAACTTTATTATAATGTGGACTCTTTGCATTATAATTTGAACTCTGTGTATTATAATATGGAGCCTCTGTATTATAATATGGACTTTGTGTATTATAATATGGACTCTGTGTATTATAATTTGAGCTATGTGTATTATACTATGAATCCTGTGTATCATAATACGGACTCTATTATAATTTGAACTCTGTGTATTATAATTTGGACTCTGCATTATTATATAAACTCTGTGTATTATAATAAGAACTCTGTGTATTATAATATGGAGCCTGTGTATTATAATATGGATATACATTTCACTGTGAGCTGAGCATAGGGAGAGACATGACATGTGCTAGGGACAGTGTTTCATAAAGTTTTTAATTGTAGAATATTGGATAGGGAGACTGCAGGTACAGTGCAGGGACAGTGAAGGGAGATTGTAGGGAGAGTTTTTACACACTGTAGGGAAAGCAAAGGGAGAGTGCAGTAACAGTGAAGGGCCTGCAATCTGAAGCTGAAAGGATCTATAGGAGACAGCACAGTTTGCCTCAATCTCTATATAGGGCACAGAGCTATATAATTGAACATTGTTCTCCTTATTTAATAGATAAGCTAATCCATTAGGCCTTGATTCTCAAGTTGGGTGAATAAGCTGTCTAGTTCTATTCACATTGGGGGGCCTTCTATGTTTAATAGATAGTTCTATTACACCGTGATTCCCAAATTGGGGTGAATAAGCTGTCTACTTTTACTGTTATTTGGGTGCCCTCCTTGCTTAGTAACATAGTTTATAAGTGACACATTTTATAAGGCTGAAAAAAGTCATCTGTCCATCCAGTGCAACCTGTTAACCTGCAAGTTGATCCAGAGGAAGGCAAAAAAACCCCTATGAGGTAAAAAACTATTTTCCTCACTTCAGGGAAAACAACAACAAATCAACAACAAATCTCATAGTAACAAACTTTATAAGGCTGAAAAAAGACAGTTGTCCAGTTTAGCCTGTTATTGTTTAATAGATAAGCAGTTCTATTAGGCCTTAATTCTCAAATTGGGGTGAATAAGCTATTTTACTGTTATTGGGGTGTCCACCTTGTTTTATAGATAAGAATTTCCATTAGACCTTGGTTCTCAAATTTGGGTGAATAAGATGTCTATTTTTGCTGTTATTGGGATGCCTCATCATGTTTAATAAATAAGCAATTCTATTACACCTTGATTCTCAAATTGGGGTGAATAAACTGTCTACTTCTACTGTTATTGGGGTTCCCACCTTATGTAATAGAAAAGAAATTCTATTATGCCTTGATTCACAAACTGGGGTGAATAAGCCATCTGACTGGTGAGGGTGACATAAGTGACAAGCAGACAGTAGTGGATGATGATTTAGCCGATCGCACGTGGGAGCCGGGAGAAGAGGCTTCATCATCATTATCAGGGGGTGAGGGTGGCAACTTGCCTTTGAGACAGGGGCAGGGTAGCAATGTTCCACTGATCTAGCAGGGTGCATGCGTGGCCGTTGAGCCAGCAGGGTGGAAGCAGTGTGAAATCTGAAGCCAAATGTGCCCAGGGTAGACCATCTGCTACTCAGGAGCCTACCTGTCTGGAAATAACTAGTGGTGCATGGCTTCATAGAAGCAGTGACAGGCAGTCAGTGGTGGGGATAAAATGCCATACTCGCTGGTGTGGGAATTTTTCATCAAGTCACTTGAGGGCGTTAGCGTGGCCATATGTAGGATCTGCGGGCAGAAGGTAAATCACCGCCAGGTTACCAATGTTGGTACAACAAATGGAGCAGCACCATAAAGTAGCCTGGGATAACCGTGGTGCTAATGTAGTGGTACACCCTGTTGCATCTTTTAGCAGCCTGCACCCCTTCTCCACCAGTCAGGGCTCCACTACCTCAGCATAAGAGAGCTGGGTTTCCTTCCTACTGTCTACTGGTCCTGATGCTCCTCTTCCACCTACTCCTCGTCACGCGTTTCAAACAAATACTCTATGGATTTTATTCTCTTGAACATTGATTTTTTTTACAACAAGAACAGAATTTAATAGAATTTAACAGAATTTTAACAGAATTTAATAATTCTATATGGATTTTGGAGGATTCTTTGACCCATGCTTTAACTAATGACGATAAGGAGGGCCTCACACAACATCTGTCTAAGTTCCAAAGTGAATCTGAGGAAGGAAAGCGTAGTAAATTGAACCGTGATTTGTAGGATTACAAAAATGGCACTATGCAATTGGCAACCAGAGGAGGGTCAAGGTCATATATATCGAGATAATAAGAGAGACCGTAGAAATCTGCAGAAAACCACTACTAAACCTTCACAACAGGATTATTTTTTAGGGGACAGTCGAGCTCCTCAGGATACAGATGGAAACGTACCAGACGAGGGGGACACAAATATCGCAGAACGTGGAAAAATTGTGAAACGTCCGTCCAGCAGTCAGAACTCCTACAGTCAAGAAGAAATTATTGTTTTTTTTATAGTTTTTATTTTTCAGATTTTTCAGATTTTAGGTTATACAGCACTTAAAAACCAGAACAAAACAGCCACCCCGCCCGACATCAATAGGTACCCAACCTTGGCGACACAATAGATAATAAGTCTTAAAAGTCCCCAGTGTCACATAAATGTCCATTCTTGACTGTGTTCGGATTAAGGTAACAGGCAATCGGTATCGCCGTAGATCAACTCGCTTTATACAGACACTAACACACTCACATTCATACACACACACACATGCCCAAATGCTCCCCAGCCCACCCCACACCAACGCTCACACCGTGTTCTGGCCCTGAAGCCAGCCACCCCAGATTTTCTCAAAGCGATCTGGTGCTCCCCTAGCCGCATATGTCATTTTATACATGGTTAGATCTGTGTTTGTCAGTTGTAACCATTGTTCAAGAGTGGGGACTTTAGGTGGCTTCCAGTTGAGGAGAATAACCTTCCTCCGATAAAACATTAACAAGCGGAGCAGTTTTCTTTCATACTTTGCAGGAACTATGTCCATTACAAGACCAAACAAGCATATCCCAGGAGAACAAATCCCTGGAAGCCCCAATCTCGTGTTAATAAAATCGCAGATTTAACCTCAATAACCCCTCAATATAGGACATTCCCATATCATATGATACAACGATCCCCTCGATTCTCCACATCGTGTACATGACGGATCTGACAGTCTCCACATATAAAATAACCGGACTGGGGTCAGGTACACCCCATGTATCCATTTAATTTGAATGAGCTGGTCCCGGGCACTAATTACAGTTGATCTCCATACCGAGCTCAGTTCCCCCAGGTGAGACTCATCTAATTCAGGGACATCCACACACCAGCGCTCAAAAGATTGCTTGAGTGGTGAGTCCTGTATAAGCAATATCTCCCTATAAAAGGAGGATATTGGCTTGTATAGCTGAGCCCTTCTAGCGACCAACTCCAGTGGTCCGCACTTCAGCTGTAGAGGTTTAGCTGTAAATTGGGTTTCATAGGCATGTCTCTGCTGAAGGTACCGATAGAAGCCCGTACGGGGTAAATTATATTCCTGCCTTAGACTGTCAAGAAAGAGCCCGTTCTGATAAAGCTGAGTAAAATATCTCACCCTCCTCTGGGGCCAGAACTCAAAATCAGGTAAATGAAGCAGTTCTTTAAGTTGCCTATTCTTCCATAAGGGTATATAAGGGGACCAAGTTTCACCATCCGCATCCTCTATGTGTACCTCCACAAATGACCTCCATACCTCCACTACCGCCGCCATACTCTCTGTGTAGTACTTCACTGCATAAGCTCCTCCTCGATATGTCAGGTTTGCCAGCGCCTCGTAGGAGCCCACCAGTGCAGCCTCCAGGACTACAGCAGGGTTATTTGCATCCTCTCTAATCCACCAGGATGCATACACCAATTGTGAGGCCACATAGTAAACATACATATCAGGCAATCCCAGTCCCCCCTGTGAATACAGAGCTTTCAGCGACCTTCTTGCCAACCTGGGAGCCTGGTGTTTCCACAAGAACGGCGACAGCAGACGGTCAATAGCTACAAAGTGAGTTTTGGGAATTTTTGTTGGAGCCGCCCTATAAATGTATAGTAGTTTGGGCAGTAATACCATTTTTACAATATTAATGCGACCCACCAACGATAGAGGTAAGTTTTCCCAAGCTAGTATCTTACGTGTAATATATTCCATGGTAGGTACTACGTTCAACTGGTAGAAATGTCTTGGATCTCTGTGAACTACAATCCCTAAGTAGACAAATTGATCCACTATCTTCAAATGGGAGAGTGGGGTCACCCCTGCTCCACCATCACCATCTATAAGAGATAGACTGGATTTTGTCCAGTTCACTTTCAGCCCTGAGTAGGTCCCATATCCGTTCACTGTTTCTAGTAATGCTTCTAAGGAAGGCCCTGGATCCGCTAAGTACACCAGCATATCATCTGCGTATAATGATAGTTTCTCCTGTATCCCCACAATTGTCCACCCCTCTATCTGTGTACTGGAATTAATTAATTGGGTAAGGGGTTCCATAATGATAGCAAACAACATGGGGGACAGAGGACATCCCTGTCTAGTACTTCTGTGAAGTTTAAATGGGCGTGATAAATACCCATTTACTCTCACTCTCGCCGTTGGTGCTTGGTATAATAATTGTATCCACTTTATAAAAGTCTGGGGGAATTTTAAGGAAGACAGCATTTCCCACATGAAGTGCCACTCAACGGAATCAAACGCCTTATCGTTGTCAAGGGAGGCGATAGCTCTGGACCCAGCGTTTTCATGTCTAATCTGTAGATTCGTGTATAGCCTGCGAAGATTAATATCTGTGGTTTTGCCCGGCATGAAAGCAGACTGGTCTGGATCAATAATTGAAGGGATAACATCTCTGAGACGTCTGGCCAGTACTTTCGCTAGTATTTTAGCGTCAATATTCAGCAGGGATATTGGCCTGTACGAGCCGCACTGATCCGGAGGCTTCCCTGGTTTATGAATTACTGCAATGGTAGCCTCCATGAAGGATGGGGGTAGACCACCATGCTGGAAGGCAAATTCAAACACCTTAAGGAGTCTCGCACTATATTTCTCTACATCCAGTCTATACCATTCCAGGGGGAAGCCGTCCAGGCCAGGGGACTTTCCCACTGTCATACTCTGGATCGTCATCTTAATCTCTTCTGCCGTAATTGGGGATTCTAAAAAAAACCTATCTGACAAAGACATCGGTGTAAGCGGGATAGATCTCAGAAAGACCCGTAGGTCTTCAGGTGTATAAGATGTCTTAGATTCATATAAGTCAGTATAGTAACTAGCAAATTGCTCACATATTTCCCTAGGTTCGATAACCCGGCCTCCCTCCGAAGTAACGAGAGACACCACCACTGTATGTGGTGATTCGCTTTTTGCCAAATATGCTAGTGTCTTCCCATTTTTATCACCCTCTGAAAAGACAACTTGTTTGGAAAACAGCAGCTTTTTTGTAGTGTATTCCACCAAGTGGAGATTCAGGCAGCGTTGCGCCTCTAACCAGTTATTGCGAGTACCATCATCTGGGTTCTTAGTATACGCCTCTTCCTTAACAATTAAGTTTGTCTCTAGCCGAGCACGGGTAATCCCCATCTCTTTCCTATGGGATGCGATGGAGTGTATAAACATACCATGAAGCACTGCCTTAAATGCCTCCCATTCATTAATAGGGTCTGAAGAGTCTTCATTGATAGCCCAGTAATCCGTCACACATTGCTGTGCAGCACTGACCACCGGCAACACCTCCAGCCACTTGGAGTTAAGTCTCCACTGCCGCTCTGGGGGCGCGACTGGCTGAGCAACAATCACCAAGAGAGGGGCATGATCAGATATGCCCCTTGGGAGATGTTCCACCTCCTTTAACTGTGGCAATAACTCCTGGTCGGCAAACACAAGGTCTATGCGGGACAATGACACAGACACTGCCGAGTAACAGGAGTATTGATGAGTCTCCGGATGTAAATACCTCCATCCCTCTGTCAGGTTATGGGCCTCTTTCCAGTTACTAAGCGATCTATTGTGGGTCGATTGGGGACGGAGTCTGTCCCCAACCCACCTTACCCATTATCTCATCTAGTGTCCCCCGATGGAAGGGGGGAGGGACATACAGTCCCACAATCACATAGTCTGTTCCTCTCACTGCAGCAGAGATAATGACATATCTGCCAGAGGTATCCATCCGTACACCGTGCAACTGGAAAGGGAGTGTTTTAGCTATAAGTACAGAGAATCCTCTTGCATAATTGCTATATACTGCATGATAAACTGAGCCCACCCACAGCCTTTTCATAGCCAACACCTTCCGCCCCCTCAAGTGGGTCTCCTGCAATATCACTACGTCAGGGCTGTAACCCTTCAGGTAATTAAAGACCAGAGATCTCTTCACTCTATCATTGAGACCACAGACATTCCAGGAGACAAACTCACAGGTGGCCATACCAAAAGTAGAACTCCTCGCATCGGCATGGGGGACTACGGAACACCCGGGCCAAGCACACACACAATCACACCACAAAACATAGAAGAAAAGACTATATAGGGCAGTAATCCCTCCCAATCCCTCTCAAAAAAATCCCCCCCTCCCTGCCCAGACCACCCCAACCTATCTGGACCTGCCATACCCATAAAACCTAGATACGCTTAATTTCCCTCAGAACACAGGGAGACATATATAAAAAAAAACGGTGGGTCACCCTCTCCTTGGTGTTTTCTTCACTAGACCCAAGGATCAACGAAGATGTCCAGTTCAGCGAAGGCTCCTAACAAAAAGAAGGAGCGGCCATCTGTAAATAATGCAAACTTTGGAGTTAATCTGCGATCAGCCCCTTCTGTCCAACCAGTCGGACACATCTTCAGGGTTAATGAAGAATTTTGTGGAGTCTCCATCTTGAATTCTGAGGCGTGCGGGATACAGCATCGCATATTTGATGCCCTTCTCTCGTAGTCTTGCTCTCACTGCAGTAAATTGTCGCCTCTGCTTTTGGACCTCTGAGGAGAAGTCTGGGTAGAACGAAATTCTGGAGTTCTCAAATTTTATCTCTTTCAACTGCCGAGCTGCTGCTAGGATGGTATCTCTGTCACGGTAATTCAGTACTTTTAGGATAAAAGGACGTGGAGGAGTACCAGGTGGCAACGGTTTGGTGGGTATTCTGTGCGCCCGTTCCACCACAAAACTAGAGGATAGAGTGATAGGCGCCAGGCATTGTTGGATCAGCCGCTCAGCAAAAGTCTCAGGTGCTTGACCCTCCACTCTCTCTGGGAGACCCAGAATACGTATGTTGTTGCGTCTATTGCAATTTTCTGCATCTTCAACTTTCGCTTGTAGTATTTTTACCTGCTGTTGAAGGGTTCTCACTTGGTTTTCACCAAGGTGGGCCACATCCTCTACCTCCCCCAAACGCCTCTCCACCTCAGTGGTCCTGTCTCGTATCTTATCAATATCATGGTGGAGGCAGGTCAAATCTGTTTGAAGGTGGTCTATTTTAGCCATAAGTGCGGACTGACAATTCGTTATGGCCGTCATTATTTTGCTCAAGTCCACTTCTAGCTGATCAGGAGGACTGTCAGCCATTTCATCAGTCTGGCTCATGCTGTCAACCAGTGCCTTATGAGTGGAAGAAGAAGCGGAATTTCCAGTTTTCCGGCCCATGAATATCAGAACACAAAGCCAGTAGCAGAGGATAAAACCAGGTGCACCCAGCACAAGCCAAAATAAGTCGCAGGCTTACAGGTATGTATTGCAGAACTGAGACTCTAGGATTCTCTACAACTAAAGTCCAGGTGTATCAGGGGACTGGTATGTGGTGTTAGTCGAATTGTATTGAAGACCTGTACTACACGGATTAATCTGCCACTCACCAAGACCACAAGTTCCCTGACCTTCAGCAGGTGCTCCAAATGCCAGGTCCGTGACCTCTCTCACCCCTGGAAGTATCAGACGTAAAGAGGCAGGTATTTATGAGCCACCTTCACTCCACCGCAACACACAGGTCCTCAGTAGTAGGCCCTAGGGTCTGGCCACGTGGGGAAGTGCAGCCGCCAGAGGAAAGGCCGCACACAGCCAGCAGATCCGGGATGAACAAAGCTGCTGCACCCGATGGCAGGACTACGACTTCCAGGGGCTCCGATATCGTTAAGCAAGAAGAGGAAGGTAAGTGCGGGTCTCCCCCCCTCCAACGCAACTCATGGTCCGCCGGGGGCAGGTCTCTGGCTCTGGACAAGATGGCGCACGAGAGGGCGCAGTAGCTGAAGGGAAGGCCGCACGCCGCCAGCAGTACCAGGGTGAGCAAAACTCGGGGCTCCAGCAGGACCTCGTCCGTCTGTAAGACGCCAGGGTACAAGCGCTGCACTTCTGATGGCGCTGAAATAGCGGATGGCCAGAATTTCGGCAGGATTCTAGCGGAGCCACGGAGCCGAGCGTCTTCACTCCATAACGGTTAGACCACGCCCTTCAAGAAGAAATGATTGTTGTGAACATTTCATCTGAAACTCTTTCCCCTGCTCAGGTGAGTCTCTTGAGCAAGGTATTAATTATCATTTTGTCTGAACAATCATATTAGTTGGTTCGATTTTAGAGATGGATCTGTTTTCCTTTTTTCGTTCTTTTAAATTGAAGGTTTGGTTTCATCGGCAGACTCAGGTCACACGGCCTAAACAGTTAAAGGGGTTGTCTCACTTCAGTAAGTGGCATTTATCATGTAGAGAAAGTTAATTCAAGGCACTTACTAATGTATTGTGATTGTCCATATTGCTTCCTTATCTAGCTGGATTCATTTTTATATCACATTATACACAGCTCGTTTTCATGGTTACAGACCACCCTGCAATCTATCAGTGGTGGTCGTGCTTGCACACTATAGGAAAAAGCATCAGCCTCTTTGGTGGCTGGGACCATGGGAGCTCACATAGGCTAGTGCTTATTCCTATAGCGTGCAAGCACGGCCACCGCTGATGGATTGCAGGGTGGTCGTACCCGTGCAAACGAGCAGTGTATGTGTGTGTGAAACCGACTGTGTCTAATAGCGATTCCCTCCATACTTCATTAGACAATATGGTTTGCAAGTTTCAAAGTACCCTCTTCCTCTTTTAGGCCTCTTTCACACGAACGTTGTGTTTTGCGGTCCGCAAATTGCAGAGCCGCAAAAACAACGGATGGCATCCGTGTGCATTCCGTAGTTTGCGGAACGGAACAGCTGGCCCTTAGAACAGTACTATTCTTGTCCGTAATACGGACAAGAATACGACATGCTCTATTTTTTTTTTGCGGGCCACGGAACGGAGCAACGGATGCGGACAGCACACGGTGTGCTGTCCGCATTTTTTGCGGGCCCATAGAAATGAATGGGTCCGCATTTTTCATGTGAAAAATGCGGATCGGAGCCCGCAAAAAATACTGTCGTGTGAAAGGGGCCTTACACAGACATAAATCCAAGGTTTTGGAACTAGACCAGTGGTTCTCAACTCCAGTCCTCGGGACCCACCTGCCAGTCAGGTTTTCAGGATTTCCTTAGTTTAGACCAGCTGATATAATTAGCATCCATCCATCAGGACTTACCACAGGTATTCATTCTGTGGGATATTCCTAAATCCTGACTGGCAGGTGGGTCCCGAGGACTGGAGTTGAGAACCACTGAACTAGACAGATTAAACTTACTTAAGGCCACAAATAGACATCAACAGAGGATACCCTTTATTTCTACACACAATGAACAGAGTACAAGGATCAATGCGATTATATAACATCATTGGCTCATGTTAGGGCTTGTTCACACGTCAGTTATTTGATCAGTTATTTCCATCAGTTATTGAGAGACAAAACCAGGTGTGGGTCAAAAACACTGAACAGGTGCAGATCTTTTCATTATACCTGATCTCTGTGTAGCGTCCACTTCTGTTTTTGGCTCACAATAACTGATGGAAGTAACTGATCAAATAACTGATGTGTGAACAAGCCCTTACACAGTTACCTGAGGAATGTTCCTGAGTTTGCAAAACCACTATTATTTGCTTGTCGCAGATCTAGAAATTTGAGGGACAGATTTGTTTCTGCTGATACATTACCTAGTAGTGTTTGCCATCAAACTTTTCTTACGTCACGGAAATTGGGATGTTATCCGTGTCTCGGTTGCATCAACTGTCGCCTGATGATCAAAGGTGATCAGTTCATGCACCCGAACACTCATTATTTGATATGAGATTCCGCTTATGTCATATACTTACTTTCCTGCCCTTGCGATCTATAGTACATAGGAGAAACTTCCCTGGACCTTAAAACAAGGTTAAATCAGCCCTGTTATACGATCTGTATAGCATTTTGTGGGGCAAAAACACAATGAGCATCAGTTGGCATTCATATTATCGACCATGTTCCCCTTTGAGAATGGGTGGAGACAGAGGTAGTCTTTTGAGTAGAAAAGAATTACAATGGATACACAAATTAAATACACTTAGACCTAATGGCCTTAAAGGGAGCCTTTCACCTGTTTTTCACCTATATAACTAACAGCAGTGACCCACAGAAGATTGCATACACATCCTAGACATACCTGTGTGCACTGTGTGTCTGTATTCCATGTCCAGAAAAAGCACTTTTATTCTGCTGGAATACAGCTCCCAAGTGCCCACCTGAAAGTGAAAGTAAAAACAGCTTTCTCTCCCGAATCGATTTCTAACAGCTATATCTTCTGATATACTGGATATAATGCTGTAATTTTGGTATCATTTGAAAGCTTTTTTTTTTCTATCTGCTACCAATCCCAAGATATGAGCAGCTAAAGCAGCCCTCTCCATTTCAGTCTGGTTTTCTTTGGGCACTTGCAGCCGCAGAGCTGGGCACTTAGGAACTGTTTTCCAGCAGAATAAAAGTGTTTTTCCTGAACATGTAATACAGACACAAAGTGCACATAGGTATGTCTGGGATGTGACATGTAATACAGACACACAGTGCACACAGGTATGTCTGGGATGTGACATGTAATACAGACACACAGTGCACACAGGTATGTCTGGGATGTGTCTGCAATCTTCTGTGGGGCACTGCTGTTAGTTATATAGGTGAAAAACAGGTGAAAGACTCCCTTAAATGTAGACTTTAAACTTAGAGTGCTGTTATAGATTAGCTTGCCCTGGATCTCTGCTGATTGTCATATATGTCTTCTTTGCATGAGTTAAGTCAAATATGTAAGATTTATAGATATAGAATTATAGATGTTTATCTATTCTAAAAAAAACTCTCTTTTCTTTTTTTTTAAGATTTTTTGCGTCCTGCTGACATGGTGTCGTACTCACCAGGGGATTCATATCTCATTTATAGATTTTGTTATTCTTGTTGGCCAGCTACTCAGATCATTTGTGGTATTGGAGAATATTTACATTTTCATATAATGTCTTTTCCGGCTATTTTATTATTTGTTTTTTTATGCCATATGATGCCTTTATCTTTGGAGTGGCGTTGGTGAGGCTGTGTCTCACCACGGGTGCGCGTGTTTGCTTCCCGTCATTAGGATGCATGCTCGCTAGCCCCCACTCCCTCCGTGGTGTCAGGCAGGTGATTGACAGTTCATATCATGAGATGTTATGAGGTTGTTCATCTGTTTAAAGACCTTAAACATTTTGACTTTGCTTTCTGAATTCACACTAGATGGCGGTAGTGCACATTATGGACTTACAGCACCTGTGTGTAAGCCCTCTGGTCTTTTCCCCATTTTAACATGACTGATTCAGCTTCTTTCCTTGATGTGCTTATTTTGTGTGAGTTGGACAGACGAGAGCTCCTCTTTACTCCCTAACTAAATCTGACATGCGCACTGGCCTCCACTGAACGCCGATGTACGGTGTGTTTATACATGCAATTTCCCCAGTGTGAGTCCCACTCCGTTTCATCAGACTTTGGTATTGGTCACTTATTATTTTATTCATATGTCATTCATCATCATTAATTATGTATTTTATCAATGAAACACAATATCACGCACACATTATTTATCTTTATATGTGTTAATATAATTATGGATCAATGAGATTTTATTATACACAAACATGTATTTCCATAGATTTGTTTTCACTTTGTATACAAGTATGTCTATTAATTATTGATTACCTGCACATGCACCCATATGGGTGAATACATTTTCTCTAATTTTTTTGATGAGAGTACTGCCGATATTTTTTTTAGGATTACATGAAGAGACAAAGATTTGAGCAAGCCTACATCCACAGAAGATCTGTGGTTAATTCTCCAAAAACTCAGTGCCAGAAACCGTGTGCACATCTACCTAGAACTGATGCTGTTTTTAGACAAAGGGTCACACCAAATATGCCAACATTTGCATTTGCCATTTGCCAACATCTGCCAAAAACCTTTTGCACATTACTGTGTATTTACTGCCTTTCTGTTGTATGGAATATCAGTTTACTATGCAGGTCCTTTGTTTTGTTTTGTTTTTTTGTTTGTTTGTTTTTTTCTGTATACTAATGCATATCTCCCACTTAGAGCCCAAAAGGACATTAATTGTCATCTAAGCTGATGAGCTTAGAATATCTGTATAAACAGATATGACTACATGTACAATGTGCAAATTAAGAGAATGCTGATCGGCTGTTACTCTACCTGAATTACAATAGCTTCTTATTGTAACTCTTCTTAGACCAAAGACAAGACACTATGAATTTATGGAATTCTGCAAAAGAGTCTTATACTTAGGATCCCTCTAGAACAGTGGTTCTCAACTCCAGTCCTCAGGACCCACCTGCCAGTCAGGATTTGGGAATATCCCACAGAATGAATACCTGTGGTAAATCCTGATGGATGGACGCTAATTATATCAGCTGCTCTATACTAAGGAAATCCTGAAAACATGACTGGCAGGTGGGTCCTGAGGACTGGAGTTGAGAACCACTGCTCTAGAAAGAAGTGGACCTGGAGAATTGGACACTTTACTCACCCCACCCTTTCCCTCCTAAGGCCAACCCTTAGGATTGCCCTTGTAAGAAGTGGCCCTGGACAATTGCCTAATTAACCATTGAAGATCAACCCCAACCATTAGAATCCACTAGCATGAAGTGGTCCTTGATAATTTCCTAATAAACTTTTCCCCAGAAAAAAAATCCTTATTATTCCCCTAGGAAGAAGATGCCCTGGACAATAGCAAAATTACCTGCACCACCACCAAACCAAACCTCCCTATTAAGAAGTAGCCTTGGACAACTGCCCAATTAACACCCTCCCCCCAACATCAACAAACTGTGTTGCATACCAACTGAAAGCACCAAATTGTTAGTCATCATCAAGATCAGCCATTTCGATATCGTCGGGGTACTGCCACTCCCCGACCTCCATTGGTTCTTCTGTTTCTTCATTTGTGTCCTCCATCTGAATATCATCTGCAAACTGTCTTCCTTCTACCTCCATATCCTCTACTGTATCCATTTCCAACCGTCGTCGCTTGCACTGGACGGCCTCTTCTATTTTGATTTACTTGAGCATAACCGCATCCACTTGTCCTACTGTATATCAACCCGGCGTCGCTTCTAGGAGCACATGGTGAGCCAGACATAGACTGACACAGGTGCCAGGGAGTGAGCCGGTATTACCCACATTCTTCATTATGACCGGTTCCAGACCTAAAGCCCCATTCACAATTCAATGTTTTAAACACTGATTTCCATCAGTGATTGTGAGCCAGAACCATGAGTGGAGCCTCCACAGATATAATGTATAGTATAAGGGAAAGATCTGCACCTGTTCTGTGTTTAGAGCCAAACCTGGTTTTGGCTCAAAATCATTGATGGAAATCACTGACCAAAACACTGATGTGTGAATGAAGCATAATGATCATGGATCCACCACTACTTTTTTATGTATTCAGTAACAGCGATATATACAGTGATTTCTGTACATGTATGTGGTTTATGTGATATGTGTATCTATACATAGATATGCCAGTGTGTGGTAATTTAGGTAATCCATTCCTAATTCCACTATGGGGCCTTATGTTGACAGGTTATGAGATTTGGTCTCCTATAAAAAATATTTTTCATTAAAACTCTGGTCAGACCAGCAATCAGACCCCCAATGTTAATCAGACCTTAGCTAACAGTCCCAATCAGAGCCCCAATTTTAATAAGACCACAGATCAGACCACCAATTAGACCTCAGCTCAGACCACAATGTGAATGCCCCCAATCAGACCTCACATAATAGCCCAATGCCTTTCATCAGCCTCCATATTTCTCTCATCAGCCCCTATATCAGCCCCCATATGACTCTCATCAGCTCCCCATGCCTCCCATACTTCGAATCAGCCCCCATATGCCTCTTATCAGCCCCCATGCCTCTTATCAGCGCCATTGCCTCATATCAGCCCCCATGCCTTAGATCAGGGGTGGCCAACCCGTGGCTCTTGAGCCTCATGTGGCTCTTTGCCTCTTTAAGTGTGGCTCTTTTGATGGAGCCGGGAAGCAGTCAGGCCGCCACGCTCTCCACCCCATGCTCAGATCTCCTTTCCTGATCGTGCACCGTTACTACTCTGCAGTTCCAGCTCACTCTTCACTACATCCTGATGCGCACAGTGTTAGAACATACAGTAGCAAGTGGAGACATGAACTATGACCTGATGTTGTGCGCATCAGGTCACAGTGGAGAGCGTGTCAGGGCTGCAGAGTAGCTGGTGCTCAATCAGGGGAGGTAGGAGATTTTTCTGAATTATATAACTTGGCATGGGAGGTTCTGATCTGAGCATGTGAGGGGGTCTGATCTGATCATGGGTGGGGAAGGGGGGGCTGATCTGAGCATGTGAGGGGGTCTGATCTAATCATGGGCGGGGAAGGGGGGGAGGGGTCTGATCTGAGCATGGGGGGGTTTGATCTGAGCATGGGGGGCCTAACCTGAGCATGGGGGTTCTAATATGAGTATGGAGGGGGTCAGATCTGAACATGAGGATCAGATATGAGCATGGGGGGATCTGGTGTGAGCATGAGCGCTCTGGTGTGAGCATGGGGGGTCCTAAACTTAGTATAGGGGGTCCTGAACTTAGCATGGGGGAGGTCTTATCTGAGCATGGGGGGGGGCATATCTGAGCATGGGAGGAGATCTGAGCACTGAGGGTCTGACACTGGGAGTCTGATTTGTGTTGAGAATCATATTTTTGGTCAGTTGAGGATTGGGGGTCTGATTTATGAGTCTGATGAAAAATATGTTTTTTCTTTTTTCTCTGCTAATGAAAAATAAGATCAGATGAAAAAAAATGTTCTTATTTTTTTCCACTAAAACCTAGGTGCATCTTATAGGTCAAAAATACGTTGACTCTTGTGTCAATGTATAGCTTGTGGCTCCTGGTAGTCTTACGTTTTTTTTCTTGGCTCTTTGTGTCTGTAAGGTTGGCCACCCCTGCCTTATATTATCAACCCCCAGCCTTTGAATCAGCTCCCATGGCACAGAGCACATAAAATAAAAAACTCACTTATGTACCTTTCCTGCTCCGGACGCCAGCGTTCCTCCTGCTCATCCTGTTGCCCGCTGTGGTGTGACCCGCCACACATAGCGTGAGGTCAGAGAGCGTCTTCAAGCTGTGTGCAGCCACAGCACAGCCAACAGCCGAGGACCAGGAAGCAGTAAGTACAGAGCCTTCACCGCTTCCCGGTCCTCCAGTACTAATGAGCACTTCCATAATGGAAGCTCCCATTAGTATTCAGCATAATATGGATTCTGAGTATTGTAATATTAGCTCTGTGTATTATAAGATGGGCTCTGTATATTATAATAGAGATTTTGGGGGTCATTTAAAAAAATCACCTGTGTCAGTTTTGTGGCGTAATGTTTTGTGGCAACTGCAACATTTTCTGAGACTTTTGGTTAAATTTTTGACATGATGATCCTTGCCACTTTTCACAGTCGTCTATGTTTAAGAGCTTAAAGTGAGATTAGACACAGATTATGGCTCATTTACTATTTTTTACTTTTGTAAAAGTTGCAACCCACGCCAGGCAACCCCTAGTCTATTGTTACACCTAAAGGTGTAAATCACATTACATCTGACAATGTCGAAAGGGCTGATGTTCATGATGAATACTAATTTGTCAAGGATAGTGATTGCATAATGACAGATGTCAGCGCCCCCAGCAGTGAACCCCTAAATAAGGTGCATGGATTACTTATTGTGTTTATTTATTTATTTATTTATTTCTATATATAGGAATTTTTGCCGACTAAACATTATTGTCTATTGTTTTCTAGATCACGGATGACAGCAGATAAAGGGGTTTTATGTAATATCTTACCTGGGATGATGCATGGAAAGAAGGAGAACATCTGATACGCCACCTTATCTACATAGAGACACTCAGCTAAACATCGAAACATCACAGACAAAAGCTACAGCAAACTTAATTTAAATAAATATATATATATACTAGCAGAAGGACCCGGCTTCACCTTTCACCTTTCATCTATTTCATTTAATGTTTCTGTGTCGTTGCAGAGAGAAAGTCAATGCACCTGATAGAAGTTAATTTTTACCTTCATTTTTTCAATCCCCATTGGCTGGGGAGTGGGAGGGGGCGTGACCTGACCGGGTCGGGGGCGTGATTTTAGCTGAACCTTGGGGGGTTGCTTTTAAGTCCTTCTTTTGAGGGTGGCCTGAATTACAGGTCGATGCCATGGTAATTTATGAGGACACACAATGGGTAGCAGTGAAAGAAAACATCTTTTATTACTACTGAACGGTCTTAGTCTAAAATTAGTCTATTTTATTTATTTCATTTAATGTTTCTGTGTGTCGTTGCAGAGAGAAAGTCAATGCAGCTGACAGAAGTTGATTTTTACCTTCATTTTTTCAATCCCCATTGGCTGCAGAGTGGAAGGGGCATGGCCTGATGAGTCAGGGGCGTGGCTTAGTGAGACCTGGGGCAGGGGTTTTAAGTCCTTCATTAGGGGCTTGGCCTGAATTACAGGTCGTTGACATGGTAATTTATGAGGACACACAATGGGTAGCAGTGGAATAAAATATCTTTTATTACTACTGAACGGTCTTAGTCTAAAATTAGTCTAAAACATAAGTTATATTTCTGGTAACCGGAATACCCCGTTAACAGTGTCATTCACAGCGCTCTGCCCCTTTATAGAAGTAAAGAGAAATGGCTGGGTTTTTATTTACCTCAGCTCCTCAGCTGGCTGCTAATTACCTGGTTGGGTTGTTATGGAAACTGGTGTGTATGTGGAGAAAATGGCAGTTGGGATCTGAAGTGAAATGCTTCCAGGCTAATATTGGCTAATGGAGATAATATTTTGGGAATATCTCGGGAATGGTACGTCCTAGAGAGCTGAGACCTGGTCTAAAACTTTCCCAGACACCTGATGTACCTGTGTGCCGAATTTAGTGAAAATTGGTCCAGTAGTTTGGTCATGCATAGGGAACAGACAGACCGACTGACAGAAACTCATTTTTATATATATAAGATACTAGCAGAAAGACCCGGCTTCGCCTGGGTATATTTCATCTATTTCATTTAATGTTTCTGTGTGTCGTTGCAGAGAGAAAGTCAATGCAGCTGACAGGAGGTGATTTTTACCTTCATTTTTTCAATCCCTATTGGCTGCGGAGTGGGAGGGGGTGTGGTTTAATGGGACACGGGGGGGGGTTAAGTCCTTCATTTCAGGGTGGCCTGAATTATAGGTTAATGCCATGGTAATTTGAAGAAACACAATGGGTAGCAGTGGAAGAAAACATTGCTTTGCGTGGGTATATTTAATCTATTTCATTTAATGTTTCTGTGTGTCGTTGCAGAGAGAAAGTCATCCTCCCTCCCATCCCTGCAGCTGACAGATGTTGATTTTTACCTTCAATTGTTCAATCTCCATTGGCTGCGGAGTGGGAGGGGTCATGGCCTGACTGAGTCGGGGGCGTGACGTTGCAAGACCTGGGGCGGGGTTTTAAGTCCTTCTTTTGATGGTGGCCAGAATTACAGGTCGATGCCATGGTAATTTATGAGGACACGCCATGGGTAACAGTGGAAGAAAACATTGCTTTGCACGGGTATATTTAATCTATTTCATTTAATGTTTCTGTATGTTGTTGCAGAAAGAAATACAACTTCCCTCCCACCCCTGCAGCTGACAGAAGTTGATTTTTACCTTCATTTTTTCAATCCCCGTTGGCTGTGGAGTGGGAGGGGGCGTGGCCTGACAGAGTCGGAGCGTGGTTTCGAGAGATCTGGGGCGGGGGTCAGAGTGGCATGAATTACAGGTCGAAGACATGGTAATTTATGGGGACCCGCAATGGGTAGCAGTGGAAAAAAACATCTTTTATTAGTACTGAATGGTCGTAGTCTAAAATTAGTCAATTTCATCTACGATTTTTGTGTGTCATTGCAGAGAGAAATTCATCCTCCCACCCCTGCAGCTGATTTTTTTCAATCCCCATTGCCTACGGAGTGGGAGGGGGCGTGGCCTGGCAGAGTTGGGGGTTTGGATTATCAAGATGCTTCGAACGGTTGTAGTCTGAAATTAGTCTATTTCATCTAAAATTTTGTGTGTCATTGCAGAGAGAAATTCACCCTCCCACCCCTGCAGCTGACAGAAGTTTATTTTTCCCTTCATTTTTTCAATCCCTGTTGGCTGCAGAGTAGGAGGGGGCGTGACCTGACACAGTTGGGGGCATGGCTTAACAAAGCGCTTCGCATAGGTGATTTAATCTATTTCATTTAATGTTTCTGTGTGTCATTGCAGAATGGCTGCAGAGTGAGAGGGGGCGTGGTCTGACAGAGTTGGGGGCGTGACTTAGCAAGACGATTCGAACAGTTGTAGTCTATAATTAGTCTATTTTATCTAAAATTTTTGTGTGTCGTTGCAGAGAGAAATTCACCCTCCCACCCCTGCAGCAAACAGAAGTTTATTTTTACCTTTATTTTTTCAATCCCCATTGGCTGCGGAGTGGGAGGGGGCATAACCTGACAGAGTCGGGGGCGTGGATTAGCAAGACGCTTCACATGGGTGTATTTAATCTATTTCATTTAATGTTTCTGTGTGTTGTTGCAGAAAGAAAGTCAACCTCCCACCCATCCCTGCAGCTGACAGAAGTTGATTTTTACCTTTATTTTTTCAATCCCTGTTGGCTGCAGAGTGGGAGGGGGCGTGGCCTTACAGAGTCGGGGCGTGGCTTAGCAAAGCGCTTCGCATAGGTGCATTTAATCTATTTCATTTAATGTTTCTGTGTGTCGTTGCAGAATGGCTGCGGAGTGAGAGGGGGTGTGGCCTGACAGAGACGGGGCATGGCTTAGCAAAAGGCTTCGAACGGTTGTAGTCTATAATTAGTCTATTTCATCTAAAATTTTGTGTGTCGTTGCAGAGAGAAATTCACCCTCCCACCCCTGCAGCAAACAGAAGTTTATTTTTACCTTCATTTTTTCAATTCCCGTTGGCTGCGGAGTGGGAGGGGGCGTGACCTGACAGAGTCGGGGGCGTGGATTAGCAAGACGCTTCGCATGGGTGTATTTAATCTATTTTATTTAATGTTTGTGTGTGTTGTTGCAGAAAGAAAGTCAACCTCCCACCCATCCCTGCAGCTGACAGAAGTTGATTTTTACCTTTATTTTTTCAATCTCTGTTGGCTGCGGAGTGAAAGGGGGTGTGGCCTGACAGAGTTGGGGGTGTGGCTTAGTGAGACCTGGGGCGGGGGTTTTAAGTACTTCTTTTAGGGTGGCCTGAATTAAAGGTCAATACCATGCTTATTTATGAGCCCACGCAATAGGCAGCAGTGGAGGAAAACATCTTTTATTACTACTGAACTGTAGTAATAGAAAAAAACATAAGTTATATTTATGGTAACCGGAATACCTTTAACAGGGTCAGTAAATAGAAATGGATGAGATCCTCAGCTGCTGATAATTACCTGGTTGTTATGGAAACCTGCCCTTCCTGTGTGGCTTTGCAGAGAATGGCAGTTGGAGTTTAAAACCAAAGCTCCCAGTTGTAATGTTGGCTAATGGAGATCATATTTTGGGAATATCTCGGGAACGGTACGTCCTAGAGAGATGAGACCTGGTCTAAAACCTTCCCGGACACCTGATGTACCTGTGTGCCGAATTTGGTGAAAATCGGTCCAGTAGTTTGGTCGCGCATAGAGAACAGACAGACAGACAGACAGACAGACAGAAATTCATTTTTATATTATTAAGAGACTAGCAGAAAGACCCGGCTTCGCCTGGGTATATTTCATCTATTTATTTAATGTTTCTGTGTGTCGTTGCAGAGAGAAAGTGAATGCAGCTGACAGAAATAGATTTTTACCTTCATTTTTTCAATCCCTATTGGCTGCGGAGTGGGAGGGGGTGTGGTTTAATGGGACACGGGGGGGGGTTAAGTCCTTCATTTGAGGGTGGCCTGAATTATAGGTTAATGCCATGGTAATTTGAAGAAACACAATGGGTAGCAGTGGAAGAAAACATTGCTTTGCGCGGGTATATTTAATCTATTTCATTTAATGTTTCTGTGTGTCGTTGCAGAGAGAAAGTCATCCTCCCTCCCATCCCTGCAGCTGACAGATGTTGATTTTAACCTTCAATTGTTCAATCTCCATTGGCTGCGGAGTGGGAGGGGTCATGGCCTGACTGAGTCGGGGGCGTGACGTTGCAAGACCTGGGGCGGGGTTTTAAGTCCTTCTTTTGATGGTGGCCAGAATTACAGGTCGATGCCATGGTAATTTATGAGGACACGCCATGGGTAACAGTGGAAGAAAACATTGCTTTGCACGAGTATATTTAATCTATTTCATTTAATGTTTCTGTATGTTGTTGCAGAAAGAAATCCAACTTCCCTCCCACCCCTGCAGCTGACAGAAGTTGATTTTTACCTTCATTTTTTCAATCTCCGTTGACTGCGGAGTGGGAGGGGGCGTGGCCTGACAGAGTCGGAGCGTGGTTTCGAGAGATCTGGGGCGGGGGTCAGAGTGGCATGATTTACAGGTCGATGACATGGTAATTTATGGGGACCCGCAATGGGTAGCAGTGGAAAAAAACATCTTTTATTAGTACTGAATGGTCGTAGTCTAAAATTAGTCAATTTCATCTACGATTTTTGTGTGTCGTTGCAGAGAGAAATTCACCCTCCCACCCCTGCAGCTGATTTTTTCAATCCCCGTTGCCTGCGGAGTGGGAGGGGGCGTGGCCTGGCAGAGTTGGGGGTGTGGATTATCAAGAATGCTTCGAACGGTTGTAGTCTGAAATTAGTCTATTTCAATCTAAAATTTTGTGCGTCATTGCAGAGAGAAATTCACCCTCCCACCCCTGCAGCTGACAGAAGTTTATTTTCCCTTCATTCTTTCAATCCTGTTGGCTGCAGAGTGGGAGGGGGCATGACCTGACAGAGTTGGGGGTGTGGCTTAGCAAATCGCTTCTCATAGGTGATTTAATCTATTTCATTTAATGTTTCTGTGTGTCGTTGCAGAATGGCTGCAGAGTGGGAGGGGGCGTGGTCTTACAGAGTTGGGGGCGTGACTTAGCAAGACGATTCGAATAGTTGTAGTCTATAATTAGTCTATTTTATCTAAAATTTTTGTGCGTCGTTGCAGAGAGAAATTCACCCTCCCACCCCTGCAGCAAACAGAAGTTTATTTTTACCTTTATTTTTTCAATCCCCGTTGGCTGCGGAGTGGGAGGGGGCGTAACCTGACAGAGTCGGGGGCGTGGATTAACAAGACGCTTCGCATGGATGTATTTAATCTATTTCATTTAATGTTTCTGTGTGTTGTTGCAGAAAGAAAGTCAACCTCCCACCCATCCCTGCAGCTGACAGAAGTTGATTTTTACCTTTATTTTTTCAATCCCTGTTGGCTGCGGAGTGGGAGGGGGCGTGGCCTTACAGAGTCAGGGCGTGGCTTAGCAAAGCGCTTTGCATAGGTGCATTTAATCTATTTCATTTAATGTTTCTGTGTGTCGTTGCAGAATGGCTGCGGAGTGAGAGGGGGCGTGGCCTGACAGAGACGGGGCATGGCTTAGCAAAAGGCTTTGAACGGTTGTAGTCTATAATTAGTCTATTTCATCTAAAATTTGTGTGTGTCGTTGCAGAGAGAAATTCACCCTCCCACCCCTGCAGCAAACAGAAGTTTATTTTTACCTTCATTTTTTCAATTCCCATTGGCTGCGGAGTGGGAGGGGGCGTGACCTGACAGAGTCGGGGGCGTGGATTAGCAAGACGCTTCGCATGGGTGTATTTAATCTATTTTATTTAATGTTTGTGTGTGTTATTGCAGAAAGAAAGTCAACCTCCCACCAATCCCTGCAGCTGACAGAAGTTGATTTTTACCTTTATTTTTTCAATCTCTGTTGGCTGCGGAGTGAAAGGGGGTGTGGCCTGATGGAGTCAGGGGTGTGGCTTAGTGAGACCTGGGGCGGGGGTTTTAAGTACTTCTTTTAGGGTGGCCTGAATTAAAGGTCAATACCATGCTTATTTATGAGCCCACGCAATAGACAGCAGTGGAGGAAAACATCTTTTATTACTACTGAACTGTAGTAATAGAAAAAAACATAAGTTATATTTATGGTAACCGGAATACCTTTAACAGTGTCAGTGAATAGAAATGGATGAGATCCTCAGCTGCTGATAATTACCTGGTTGTTATGGAAACCTGCCCTCCCTGTGTGTGCCTTTGCAGAGAATGGCAGTTGGAGTTTAAAACCAAAGTTCCCAGTTGTAATGTTGGCTAATGGAGATCATATTTTGGGAATATCTCAGGAACGGTATGTCCTAGAGAGATGAGACCTGGTCTAAAACCTTCCCGGACACCTGATGTACCTGTGTGCCGAATTTGGTGAAAATCGGTCCAGTAGTTTGGTCGCGCATAGAGAACAGACAGACAGACAGACAGAAACTCATTTTTATATTATTAAGAGATATGTCTAGTTGTTCAGGATCACTTCCTACTTGGGGGTTTGGGTAGTTCTCCAGGGCCACTTCTTTCTAGGGGGATCCAGGACTCTTTTACAGGATTCTATAGACCTATTGTGCCTTATCTGATAAGGAGCTACTGAAAATGATGTCTGAGTGACACTGACATACATAGCTATCGGTAAACACATGTGTAGTATCCTGGAGTGGGGCAGTACCATATTGTCACCTGGCTAAAGGTTCCTATGTCTAGCAATGTATGCCATCAGTAATGTCAGGATAATACAGCGCCACATACCTCTTATATCCAGTGACGTCTCCTCTGATGTGGATGTTCTGTTTCCTCATCTTCTCCATTAGGAGATCAGACCACCTTGATAAACTCACTCAGCCTCGTCTTGTCTCTGCAGAGTTTACAACTAGAGATGAGCGAGTAGTGTTCGATCGAGCTGGTATTCGATCGCATACTACGCTATTCGGCGTACTCTATTTCGTTCGAGTATAACGGCGATGGCGGCACTTAGAATTCGTTTCCCCTCCCACCTTCCCTGGCGCTCTTTTTCCACCAATCACCATGCAGGGGGGGTATGACAGGCACGCTGAGCACGCTGGCAGCGCGAAAACGGCGCTTACATGGATTGGCTGGAAAACCATGTGACCGTCGAATATTAAAAACTCAGCTCTTCCTGCTCGTACGCATATGCTGCGTGAACTTAGTCAGGGACAGAGGCTGGAGAAGGGAGAGACAGGTTTTAGCTGTTGGACAGGCAGGAGCGTGATTAAAGCCTTATCAGGGCTACTATAGCGGCAGTACAGTGATAGCTTTACTACTGTATAACTCTGCAGAGAACGGCTGCTGTATTCAGGGACAGCTGCTGGAGTAGGGACAGAGAGAGGCATTAGTGGTGTAATTAGGTGCTCTGCTACATACCAAACTATATTTGGCACTACTGCTGTGTACCTTGAACTATAAAATATATAGGCCTTATAATTGGCAACTGTACTGTGGCGTTCTCTTGCAAAATAATTGAAATACCTGGTGTTAATACCCACCGTCTGAACAGTTAGTACACGGCTGTGTACCTTGAAACTATAAAATATATAGGCCTTATAATTGGCAACTGTACTGTGCGTTCTCTTGCAAACTAATTTAAATACCTGGTGTTAATACCCACCGTCTGAACAGTTAGTACACGGCTGTGTACCTTGAACTATAAAATATATAAGCCTTATAATTGGCAACTGTACTGTGCGTTCTCTTGCAAACTAATTGAAATACCTGGTGTTAATACCCCACCGTCTGAACAGTTAGTACACGCTGTGTACCTTGAACTTTAAAATATATAGGCCTTATAATTGGCAACTGTACTGTGCGTTCTCTTGCAAAATAATTGAAATACCTGGTGTTAATACCCACCGTCTGAACAGTTAGTACACGGCTGTGTACTTGAACTATAAAAATATATAGGCCTTATAATTGGCAACTGTACTGTGCGTTCTCTTTGCAAACTAATTTAAATACCTGGTGTTAATACCCACCGTCTAACAGTTAGTACACGGCTGTGTACCTTGAACTATAAAATATATAGGCCCTTATAATTGGCAACTGTACTGTGCGTTCTCTTGCAAAATAATTGAAATACCTGGTGTTAATACCCACCGTCTGAACAGTTAGCACACGGCTGTGTACCTTGAACTATAAAATATATAGGCCTTATTAATTGGCAACTGTACTGTGCGTCTCTCTTGCAAACTAATTTAAATACTGGTGTTAATACCCACCGGCTGAACACGGCTGTGTACTTGAACTATAAAATATAT
>ONZH01023144.1:0-16032 GCA_900303285.1 Rhinella marina
CACTGCAATAACTGCATAGTATGCTCCTGTTAGTGAGCGTGTTGTATTATATATTATATATAACACATTTTACTAAAATATCTGCATCAGTACACTCATAGTTACATATAGTTACATAGTACAGTTGAAAAAATACATCAGTCCATCAAGTTATAACAGGGATGGGTGGGAATGTGGATTTTAGTAAAGAGGACATAGTAACATAGTAACATAGTTTGTAAGGCCGAAAAAAGACATCTGTCCATCCAGTTCAGCCTGTTTTCCTACAAGTTGATCCAGGGGAAGGCAAAAAAAACCCTGTGAGGTAGAAGCCAGTTTTCCTCACTTTAGGGGGAAAAATTCCTTCCTGACTCCAGTCAGGCAATCAGAATAACTCCCTGGATCAACGACCCATCTCTAGTAACTATAACCTGTAATATTATTACCCTCCAGAAATACATCCAGGCCCTTCTTGAACTCTCTTAGTGAACTTACCATCACCACCTCCTCAGGCAGAGAGTTCCATAGTCTCACTGCTCTTACCGTAAAGAATCCTCTTCTATGTTTATGTACAAACCTTCTTTCCTCCAGACACAGAGGATGTCCCCTCGTCACAGTCACAGTCCTGGGGATAAATAGATGATGGGAGAGATCTCTGTACTGACCTCTGATATATTTATACATAGTTATTAGATCTCCCCTCAGTCGTCTTTTTTCTAAAGTGAATAACCCTAATTTTGATAATCTTTCTGGGTACTGTAGTCCCCCCATTCCAGTTATTACTTTAGTTGCCCTCCTCTGAACCCTCTCCAGCTCTGCTATGTCTGCCTTGTTCACAGGAGCCCAGAACTGTACACAGTACTCCATATGTGGTCTGACTAGTGATTTGTAAAGTGGCAGGACTATGTTCTCATCACGGGCATCTATGCCTCTTTTGATGCAACCCATTATCTTATTGGCCTTGGCAGCAGCTGTCTGACACTGGTTTCTGCAGCTTAGTTTGCTGTTCACTAAAATTCCTAGGTCCTTTTCCATGTCAGAGTTACCCAATGCTTTACCATTTAGTATGTACTAGTGACTTGCATTATTCCTTCCCATATGCATAACCTTACATTTGTCAGTGTTAACCTCATCTGCCACTTTTCTGCCCAAGCCTCCAGTCTATCCAGATCCTGCTGTAGCAGTGCACTGTCCTCCTCTGTGTTAATTACTTTACACAGTTTAGTGTCATCTGCAAAAATTGATATTTTACTGTGCAAGCTTTCTACAAGATCATTAATAAATATATTGAAGAGGACTTCTACACATTTTCATAAGCAGTAATTTTCTTTCAGGACCCTGCCATATTTCACCTTAAAGGGGTTCTCCCACAAAAAATATTCTACAGTTTTCAAACCAGCACCTGGATCTTAATACTTTTGTAATTGCATGTATTAAAAATGTTTTAGAATTACCAAGTTATTCAATAAAATGTATCTGTATAGTGCCACTTAATTTTTTATTTCTTTGACTGGTTCATTAAGAAGGTCACACATGATCAGTTTCATCTTTCAACTGTCTCCTGAGTTGTGATAGGGAGAAAATGGACACGCCCCCTTAGTTACAGCAGAAAAGACACTCCCCTTGAGCTGTCAGCTTGATATAAATCTAGCGGAGCAATGAATGTGAAGATCCATGTGAGGTACAGGCCTGGTTCTAGCTTTCTTAGAAAGGTATTGTCGTGTACTATCTGATGTCTGATTTTCATTTTTTACATTATTAAAAAAAATAACCCCTTTAAGGACCAGGCCATTTTTTCGAAATTTGACGTGTCAATTTATGTGGTAATCTTTGGAACGTTTTTACTTATCCAAGCCGTTCTGAGAATGTTTACTCATGACACATTGCACTTCATGATAGTGGTAAATTTGAGTCAATATATTTCATTTTTATTTGTAAAAAAAATGCCAAATTTACCAAAAAAATTTGAAAAATTTGCATCTTTCCAAATTTCAATTTCTCTGCTTTTAAAGTAGTTACTACTTTACATTTTCCATATGTCTATTTTATGTTTGGATAATTTTGTAAATGCCATTTTATTTTTTGGGATTTTAGAAGGCTTAGGCTTTTAGAAGCAAATCCCACTTTTTTAAGGACCAGTTCAGTTATGAAGTCACTGTGTGGCTTACATAATAGAAACCACCCATAAAGGGCTCCATTTTAGAAAGTACACCCCTCAAGGCATTCAAAACTGGTTTTACAAACTTTGTTAACGCTTTAGGTGTTCCACAAGAATTAATGGAAAATATAGATGACATTTCTGAATTTCACTTTATGGGCAGATTATCCATTTAATCTATTTTTTTCCTGAACAGCCAAACAAAACTCAATTTTTATTACCCTGTGTCACGGGGAGCTGGCGACACGCTCCATCCTTGCTGGGACGCTGGTCTCCCGCTGGTCTCCCGTGCCTATCTCTGAGCGAGGAGTTGCGGCTTTCCCTTTCCCATGGAGATCGGGGGGGGGGGATTACCCGACAGTATACGCTTCCCGGCGTACGCCCGCTGCCTACGGCCGACCCTTAATGTCGTACTGGCAGAGCAGGTGAGCACGAGCGTGAATAGGCCAGCACTCACTTGCGAAGAGTTAGTAGTGGGATCATGTGACACTGGCCACGTCACATGACCCACCTGTGGGCCTATTTAACAGGCAGCCTGCTGGCACAGGTTGCCTGTGATTGGCCTTATTACCAGTACCTGTGATTGTGAACTGCTGTGACTATTGTGCTTTCACTTTGGCTTGTGAATTTGACTTTGTCCTCGTCTCATACTTTTGTACTTCGTTCCCTCTCGGCTTTGACCTCAGCTCGTGTTTTTGACTTTGCTCCTGATTGTTTCCCTGTTTTTTGACGTGACTTCCTGGTTTGACTTCAGCTTGGCGACTTTCTTATACTGTGTGAGTTCTGTCTTTGTTTGTTGCTTTCTCCCGTTGTTACCCCTTCCTGTATGCCCCAGTACGTACCTAGGCTAGGGACTGTCAACAAGTTGTATGCCGTTGCCTAGGATGGGACGTGAAAGTACGCAGGGTCAGTGGTGGGGTTGAGTTCAGGGCTGCACATACCCCTGAACTGTGTCACTCTGATACTGTAATATACAGAAACACCCCACAAGTGGTTGTAAACAGATGTATGGGCACACGGCAGGGCGCAGAAGGGAAGGTGCATTATATGGTTTTTGAGGGCAGATTTCACTGGGATAATTTTAAGTTGCCATGTAACATTTGAAGAACCTCTGATGCACTCCTACAGTAGAAACTCCCAAAAAGTGACACCATTTTGAAACTACGAGATAAGGTGACAAAAAAATGGCTGTTCTGGCACCGTTTTTTTTTTTTTTTTTTTACAATGTTCACCTGATAGGTTAGATCATGTGCTATTTTTATTTTTACGGATGCAAAAATACCAAATATGACTATTTTTGTTTTTTTGTTTAATATGTCTGTTTTTTTGTTTTGGTTTTACACTATAAAAACATTAAAAAATAATAATGTTTTTGTGTCTTCATATTCTGAAAGCTATTTTTTTTTTATTTTTTGTGCGATTCTCTTATGTAAGGGCTCAATTTTTGCGGGATAGACTTGGAGAAGCTATTGTCACACAATAAAACACAGCATTACAGGGCATAGATTTGGAGAAGCTATTGTCACACAATAAGACACAAGATAAATGGGAGAGCTTTAAATCTATGTTGGATAATTATACTGCAACATTTATTCCTGTAGGTATACAAGTATATACAGCTAAACGTAAACCTCAAACAGTTTACCCACAACAGATGTAAAACTTACCGGCCTATAGTTTCTAACCTCTGTTTTGGACCCTTTTTGAATATTGGCACCACCTTTGCTAAGCGCCAATCCAGTGGAACACTCCCTGTAAATATAGAGTCCTTAAATGTCAGAAATAAGGGTCTGGCTATAACATTACTTAATTCTGTTAGGATATGGGGTGTATGCCATTTGGTCCCAGAGATTTATCTATTTTTATCTAAGATGCCGCTCTGGGTCAGACAGGTCACTTATAATGGGTAATTTACTTTTAAATTCTGCATTTCATCCAACACTTTATTTTCCTCAGTGAATACAGTGGTGAATACAGGGTGGTTATTAACGGTATATACTCAAATTAGGTCACTGTCACCAGAGGGGTACCACTGGCGTCAGTATTAGGCCCTATTCTCTTCAATATATTTATTAATGATCTTGTAGAAGACGTGCACAGTAAAATATCAATTTTCGCAGATGACACTAAACTGTGTAAACTAGTTAACACAGAAGAGGACAGTATACTGCTACAGATGGATCTGGATTAGTGTTGAGCGAGCACCTTTGTGCTTGTATGCTCGGGTGCTCTGGCCGAGCACTAGGGGTTGCTCGAGTGCTCGACCGAGCAAGCATAATGTTAGTCAATGGAACTAAACCAGGCACCCCCCGCTCGGAAGAGGGGAGGGTGTCTGGTTAATAGAAAAAGGTCAGAATTGTGACTTCTCCTCTTTTACTCTTTCACTCTTAAAAGTATGCTAATTAACTGAATTTGTATGCATTAGCACACAATGCGTATGCATTAGCGCACAATGCGTATGCATTAGCGCACAATGCGTACGCATTAGCATACAAATGCGTACACACTAATGTACAAAATGCGTACGCATTAGCATACAAATCAATATTACAGTGCGGGGAAGAGACTCGAGCATTGCGCTCGATTACACACAGCGAGTTTGGCCGAGCATGCTCGCTCAACACTAATCTGGATAGATTGGAGGCTTGGGCAGAGAGGTGGCAGATGTGGTTTAACACTGACAAATGTAAGGTTATGCACATGGGAAGGAATAATGCAAGTCACCAGTACATACTAAATGGTAAAACGCTGGGTAACACTGACATGGAAAAGGACTTAGGAATTTTAGTGAAAAGCAAACTAAGCTGTAGAAACCAGTGTCAGACAGCTACTGCCAAGGCCAATAAGATAATGGGTTGCATCAAAAGGGGCATAGATGCCTGTGATGAGAGCATAGTCCTGACACTTTACAAATAACTAGTCAGACCACACATGGAGTACTGTGTACAGTTCTGGGCTCCTGTGAACAAGGCAGATATAGCAGAACTGGAGAGGGATCAGAGGAGGGCAACTAAAGTAATAACTGGAATGGGTGGACTAAAGTACCCTGAAAGATGATCAAAATTAGGGTTATTTACTTTAGAAAAAAGACGGCTGAGGGGAGATCTAATAACTATGTATAAATATATCAGTGGTCAGTACAGAGATCTCTCCCATGATCTATTTATCCCGAGGACTGTGACTGTATGAGGGGATATCCTCTCCATCTGGAGGAAAGTAGGTTTGTGAGCAGTGAGACTATAGAACTCTCTGCCTGAGTAGGTGGTGATGGTGAGTTCACTAAAAGAGTTCAAGAGGGGCCTGGATGTATTTCTGGAGTGTAATAATATTACAGGCTATAGCTACTAGAGATGGGTCTTTGATCCAGGGAGTTATTCTGATCACCTGATTGGAGTCAGGAAGGAATTTTTTCCCCTAAAGTGGGGGAAATTGGCTTCTACCTCATAGGTAGAGATGAGCGATTCTTCAAAAATTCGCTTCGGTGAATAATCGACGAATTTATAATAAGGTATTCGACATATTCAGCCGAAGTTGCGTTAAAAAATAATCGTTGTTTTGCAAACATTCCTGCACACATTACGAACATACAGTCTAAGCATTGTTAAAAGTATGCTAATGAACTGAATACGTAAGCATTAGCGTACAAAGTGCGTACGAATCCTTAGTGTACTATTGACTCGCAATTGCGTCATACGCACGCACGTACACCGGGGAGTAAAGTCCTCAGAGGCAGTCCATATGAGCTAGAAAAGTAAGGTGCTAGCTATCCGGCTAAGTGCATAATTTGCCAAACACACCGTACAATAAGTGCATAATAGGACACAATGCAGTACCTGAAAAAGAATACACACAATGGGCTAAAGTTCTTGAACTTGCTGAACCAGTAAAAACATTGTTGCTAAAATACTGCAAAGACATAATTATGCAAAGATTTTAGTGCAACCAATTTCACATTTGCAAGCATAATATGCTCAGATATACGTTTTATATAGTATCAGTCGTGTAGTAGCTCACCAATTATAGAAAGGAATGGAGGTGCTCCAATCAAGAGGCTTACCCGTAGCCTACTTATATTTGTATAGTCAGTTATGAAAGGATGTGATGGGCACACTCCTCATCTGATTTCACTGATACCTATAAGTTATACCACCTTAATATGTTTCTATACGATTCATGATTATAAAACGTATTGATAAAACATATAATATTTATTAAATATTTATAATACTCTAAAAACTATTAGACGAAAAATTAAATTGTTATATTCAGTTTGTTGGTATTGCAATACTCTCTAAAATAAAAATAGGTATATATACTTCATAGTAAAAAGTCCATGTAAAAAGAAAAAAAAAATGAAAGATAAAAATATGAAAAAGTGTGATAGAAAATCCAATGGTTTCCGGTAATTGTAGTAATACTCTTGGGATATGGATAAAATAGTCTTTTGCATGTATATCTACAGTATTTGTAGTATTCCTTTTATTTATATCTGTATCAATTTGTGTCAACAGTCTTGTGATTTTTGTTTCTTGTTTTTTTTCTTGTTCTTTTATATGTTATACTTGCTCAGCTCCTTATTGTTATTATTATTGCTGGCATTGCCAGAAATGCTGCAGCTGTTTACTTGTTTGCATATAGGGTTACTGAGCACGTATAGCTTATGGAACATATAATCGTGGGACCTTATGGAACCATACACTTTTTCAAAAGAGCGATATTTTTCCTTTTATAAATAGTACTTGTTCATATATTGTATATGAGTATACGTTACCCCTCTTCTGTTTATCACTTCTGGTATGCTGGTAGCCCGATATCTTGTTGTTAGATGCGGGTCTCCTTGCTTGTAGTCTATATCGAGTCGGAGCGGCGTCCGAGCAGAGCGGCGTCCCACGTGGCGTCCCACGTGGGTACCCGCTAGTCTTCTGCAATATAAGCGCTCTGTATTAGAAGCGCTGAGATGGCTTTTAGGCTTTGTATGTTCTCGATAAATTTTCAATATAGGGGGTAAACATAGAATTGTTAAGATCTTCCTTATTCCTTATTCTGACCTTGATGTATTCCAGTGATAGTTGCTATATATGGCAAAAAGAAATAGGATTATTCATTGGTTCTGATAACGATATTCTGGAGCTCCGCTTCTGTTACACCCTTTTTTTCCGGGTGTTTGGCCAATTAACAGGTCTATTATAAATCACCAAACGCGTTTCGGGGACTACTCAACATGACCCTTCCTCAGTGGTATCTAGACCTGTTCATGGAATTAGCGCCTTTATATAGTCCATTCAGGATTTGTTCTTAAAATTTAGGAAATAAGGGAAATCTGGACTGGATTTTGGTTTTTTACTCAGTCTCAGTCAGAGTGTCATTTGAATGATAGTAAACACCATGCATATTGTTTGTTACATCAGCTACACTGTAAATCCAGGAATACTCAATATATGTGCTGTTTGTAAGAGTACATATAGAATATATATAAAAATGAAAATAAAAATATATGAATCAATAGTAGTAGGGATAAATGGTGATAATAATAAATGATAAAAATAAAAATGAAATAAAAAAAATGAAAATAAAAAATACAAGTGGTGTATTCTAGATACATATTTAAATATTAATATGTGACAAATACAGTAACATAAGGTGTGACTCATGACCCAAATAATGAAGTGCATTTTTGTTGTGGAGAGTTTTTTACTATTTTGTAGTATGGTTTATAGTAATATTTTTACAGTAATATTTTTACTACTTCTTTCTCTGGTGCTGTTGTATCTTCTATTTTATTTTTCTTTCCTTTCCTATGTTTCCATAGGTCTATCCGGTAAGTATAATGAAATTTTTAATTGGTTTTGGTTTTAATGTTTTTTGTATTATGTTATTTGTTTTTTTTGTTTTTATTTTTTGTTTTGTTTGTTTTTTGTTTATTTTTCGTTTTTTGTTTCTTGTGTAATTTTCTTGTGTTCTTCTCTAGGTTTATCAGATGAGATGGAGTAGGAGTGGGGGCCCCACGAAGAGGAGAGATCGGAGTGCTGGTTATCAGCCCGACTCCGATGTCCCGTCCCTGATGTCTCATCATCTGGCCAGGTCTCGGCTGGCGATGCAGGTACCAGGGGCTTTGACAATAATGTTACCCCGGTAGCAAAGGGGCCTTTCATGGATGCCATGGGGGTATATTCTACCTGATCCCCCACGTATAGGCTGTGACAGGCTTGGGTCAGGTAAGACAGTTTCACAGACCTGCGGCCCACAAGTACTGCTTGCTGTCCTCATCGTCCGTAAGGAAGCCACTGCCTCGCTCCACTGAAAACCAGAGGATGGTTTCTTTACACCATTCCAGCATAGGGTCTCCCGGCCTTGGATGGTCAAGCACTTGGATGACCCAGTCCTCCACCGCTTTCTTATAGTCCCATAGGGTCTGGGCGTGGGCCATCACTGATGCAGGCAAGATGGGATTCTGTCGCATGGAAGGTGTTCTCCTCCTGGGTCCTCCGGTGCCCATGCGATTCTCAGGATCACTTGTGTCACTCTGATATCCTCGGGCCTCTCTGGTGGTTCGGGCTCGGTACCACACACCATCTCTCCCCACTTTGGGTGTAGTTGTTTCACCATGCTGCCTTGTTCACCGCTGGCTTGAACTGGAGAGGAGGGCGGAGTAATGAGGGAGGAGTCTTCACTACCTATACTTGCAAATAGATAGTTCCCGGTGGACCGGGCTGGTTTTGCCCACTGCTGAGGGGGGCATATCTTCACTTTCCCGCTCTTGAGGGGGCGTATCGTCATTTTCCCGCTTCAGGGGGCCAAGGGGAAAGAAGAATGTGTACATAACGTACATAGCGTTAGTGTTTAAAATTTTAAGAACATTTAAGAATCGTATGAAGCGAATCTGAATAAATCCGTATTCGCTTCGGAGTAGGAAATAAGGAGGATTCGTAACAAACATCACTAATTCCAGTTCCCCAGTTTAATTAGTCAGGATTCTTGCATTAGTGCACATACAATTTAGAGATTTTTGTATATTTTTTTACCCTACATCTTTCCTTATAAACTGTTCTAGTCCCTCCTTCCATTCCTCCCCCAGTTCCATTACCTCGCCCTTGGTCACTATCTGCACTTTCTTCCCCTCTTATAATGTAATTACCCTCCCCCAGTCCCTAGTTGAAACACTCCTCCAACTTTCCAGCCATCTTCTTCCCAGAAAGGTCGGCCCAATTCTCCAGGAACCCAAACCCCTCCTTCCTACACCAGTTCTTGAGCCATTTGTTAATCTTCCTAATCTCCTGCTGGCTTTCTTGTGAGGCTCAAGGTACAGGTGGTGTTTCGGAAAACACTACATTTGAGGTCCTTGCCCTAAGCATGTGACCTAGTGAGAGAGAGAATCTACTCTGAGGAAAGCTACAGGAAAGACTTATATGTGGAGAGTTCCAGCAAATGGAGAGTTCACTGACTGGCCCCAGGGAGTACCAGAGGGAGAGCCACTGTGAACTAGTAGTAGTACCATCACCATCATAGCTACTTCCACTCCTCTTTACAGCACTAAACATTCCAGTTGATACACATGCACCAAACCACCTCAATAGGGAGCATGCGTTGTTTTGAGGTTAGCCACTGGCAGCTCATTAGAGAGGCCTGTCACATACTCATGCCCTTCGACGCCACCAGATATGTCAGTAGGGATGACGGTCAGTTTGTTGATGAAATTGTTGGTTGGTTGATCAAATTTGGCATTGTAGGAAGATATTGTAGTTATTGGTTATAGTAGGCAAAGCCAGAAAGAACTGGGTCCTGCTGTTTGCTGACCAGAATGGCAAGCTGTATGCTTGCTTGCTCTCTCTGTTCTGTCTTGTCCAGCCTCCTGTATCATCTCAGAGAGGGTTTTCAGTGTGGTAGGTGATGACATCACATCCCATACAGACAAAGCTGTCCTCCACTAATGTACAAAACATAACGTTTGTCAAAATTAATCAGACATGGATCAGTGAGGATTTTCAGACATCTCCTGTTGAGGATGATGTATAGATCTGCTATTGTTTATGGTGGCCATTTATCACTGTCCCCATCATGCTACTGCTCTGTCTGCCTGCTTACCATCATATTCCATTCCAAAAGGCTGTGGCAGCCACCATCAAAGCTGCTACTCCCAGCTACTAATCCCCCTACTGCCACTAACATTACCCCTACACCACCGCCACTACTACTCTACTACTCCAACACAGCCACACATATCTGCTGCCTTGTCAGATCTCTGTTGTGCTGCTACTGCTGCTGCTACTGTATTATTGCTGCCGCATGCCTCTATTACCCCTACACAACTTAGATCTTACACTTTCTACATCCACACTGTATGCTGCTGCTCCCAAATAAAAGCCCCCAAATTTTTCTGGCTAAAAGGGAGAATTTTTCAAGCTTAGTTTCTTCTAACACACAAGATTTGCAGGGGCAGGCACTGTTTTTTTCCGATAACACACTTTGTGTTTAAACACCATCTGCCTCATATGAGACACAATTTATGGAATTTTTTTAAAGGTTGTATGTCACAAAAAAAATTATCTGCCAGTTAAAACCAGATCACAACACAAACCCTAATTGTAATCTGATTGTAGAGTTATTCTATTTTCTAAACATTATTGTGGCGGCCATCTTGCCTGAGATTCTTTTAACAGCATTTAGAAAGCATTAAAAAAAATTATTACCTGCAACCACATGAGCCATACTCACAATGGTCTAGAGGGAACCTCATTGTCTTCTATCGGAGAATTTTCTAGGCATGCTCAGTGACCTGTGTGGACATCTTTGTACAAGGAAAGAATATATAAGCCTTGACAATCACCTAATGTGAATAGAGGATCCCATCTTATCTATACACAGAGGTGATATCATTATAGGTAAGATTAGAATGACAGATAGCAGGTAAACCATGAGTGTCTGTACAGACATTAAGTAGAACCTATATTAGCTAGTGACTAGTGCAAAAACAGCACGGATTTTATGTTTTTGTTTAGCTCTTAGGACCACAATAGTATTTTAATGCCAGCCTCTAAAGAGCCTCAGGCTTGGCCCACAACCCTTTTACTACGCGAGTAGGGGCATGGCTGTAGATGTGAGCTGCTCTCCTCTCTAATGGCCTGGACGCAGAAGTGCAGATCGAGGTTGTTTAATTCCTGCACGCCTGGCAGTAGCCAATGAAGCCCTAGGCCTGCTCTGTATTCTAGCAGGTTGGCCCTGAAGGTGCAGTTGCGCGTGACTGTCAGTATCACTGATATTAAAGTACATTGAACACAGATAATGCAATGTATTTTACAACGTCAAAGATCACTATTATAATTCCCTTTGGACGATTATATGTTTAAATAGTTAAAATAACCTTTCCATTGAAAAAACGTTTTTCAGTGGAAAAATGCAAACATAAATCTCGACATATTTGGTTTAAGACCGCACTATGGAATATCATGAATCCTTGTACTGTAACACTGTAAAAAAATGCCAGAATTGATGCTTATTTGCCACAAAAAACAATAAAAGCATCAAAAGCACTAAGCACCACATGATGATACAATGAGAACTAAAAGTCATTTTGCATAATCAAAACATTCTGTAGAAGAAAAATAAAAAAGTAAGGTCTGGATGCGGCGATTCAAAAAAATTTTCAAAAGTATTTTTACTGTGAAAATTAGTAACATGAACAAACAAATGTAAACAAAAAAACTATATGATTTAGATCACTGTAATTGTACTGACCCAGGAGTAAGTTATATGTATTTAGCAGAAAAAGAATTGCCGCAAAATTATAAATATAAAAACTCAGTGGCAGTGTTGCTGTTTTTTCCATCCCTCTAGAAGAGTGAATAAAGTAATCAGTAAGTTATATGTACCCCAAAATGGCACCATTAAAAACTACAACTTGAACTTTCAAAGCTTCACTTCACTCAATGGATACTTTGTGGATATTCTGTGCCACTTGCTATATTTCCTAAGCCATGTCATCTTGTTGGGCAAATCTTCTATGCTGTCCGCATACAGGTCCTATCCATTATATGGCCGTTGATGCACGGTCATGTGACCAGACATCAGTCAGCCTCCTCCATTCAAACACACTGCACCTCACTAAATTCCCAACAGTGCAAATGTACAGTAGGTGGCAGGTCCAGCGTTTTTGCATGGAGGGGACAGATAAAGGTGATTTGCCTGGTCACAAGACCCTCCATCAGTGGCCATCAGGATCTCTACAGTATGTGGACGACACACAAGACTTTGCAAACAAGGTGGAATACCTCATGAAATTTAGGAAAGGGCGCAGAATTTTAACAAAGGCTATATTAGTAAGTGCAATATAATCATATTACAAACACATTGGTGAACAGTAATCAGAAAGCGTCCAACCTCTTCACGACCTCCACCGTACATGTACAACAGAAGTTGTGTCTTTAAACATGGTGCCTTCCGTGCGTGCAGCGGTGCCATACTGCCGAAGTTCTTCTTTTAAAGCCACGAGACCCGTGGCCTGTATGCCATCAGCCATAAGGCTGTTATATTGAAAATGAAGTGTTCAACAATGACTATATAGCCATCAATGAACACAATGGGCAATCTAATGATTGTCAGTTATAGTCACCCAGGATGATTTTAAAAAGTTAAAAAAAGTTTTAAAATATAAAAGTTCAAATCATCCCCCTTTTCTTAAAATAAAAATACTTAACAAAAAATAAATAAACATCTCGGGCATCGCCGCATGCAAAAATGCCCATGCCATTAAAATATAACAATTTTAGTGTCATATGGTAAATGGCAAAATGGGAAAAAAATTCGCCAAGTCGCCATTTTTTGTCACTTCAACTCCTCAAGAATTTTTTAATAAAAAGTGATCAAAAAGTCACACACACTTCAAAATGTTATCACTGAAAAGTACAGATTGCCCCACAAAAAATGAGCTTCTTACTCATAACTACAAAAAATATTTTTTTCTCAAGGCTTTTAATTTTTTTTTTCAGTATTAAAACGCAAGAAAAACTTATACATACTTCTACAAGTGTAGTATCATTGTAATCGTACTGACCTTGAGAATGAAGGTAACTTGTCAATTTCACTGCAAATGAACGGTGTAAAAAATACAAACTGTCAGTAATTGTTTTTTCCACCCCATTGGAATTTTATTTCCCATTTCACACACATTGTACGCACCGTAAATGATGCATTAGAAAGTACAACTTGTCTGCAAAATAGCACATAAGGCTAGGTGAAGAGAATAAAAAGTTAGGACTCTGGGAAGATGGGAGTGAAAAAATAAATGCAAAAATGGAAAATTGCAAGGTGCTCTAAGGGTTAAAAAGCTATAGCACAGTATGATTTTTAACCCCTTCCTGACAGATCTATTTTTGCAAATCTGATGTATCACTTTATGCCGTTAGAACTTTGGAATGCTTTTACCTATCCAACTGATTCTGAGTTTGTTTTCTCATGATATATTGTACTTTATGTTAATGGTAAATTTGAGTTGCTATGTTTTACCTTTAGTTTTCCAAAAGAAAATCCAAAATTTACAGAAAATTTTGAAAAATTAGCAATTTTCAAAATGTGAATTTCTATGCTTTTAAGACTGATAGTGACACCTCATAAAACAATTTCTATGTCATTTTGCAAATTTTGTCATGCTATTATTTTAGGATATTAGAAGGCTTATAATTTTGGAATTCAAAACAGATTTTACAAACTTTATTAACTCTTTAGGTGTTCCACAGGAATTAATGGAAAATGTAAACGACATTTCAAAATGTCACTTTTTTTGCACGTTTCATTGTAATTCATTTTTACTGTAACACAGCAAGGGTTAACCGGAAAACAAACCTCAATATTTATTACCGTGATTCTATAGTTTACACACTTTATACAGTATGTGGTTATAAACTATTGAATGGGCACACCGCAGGGTACACACCACAGGGCTGTGCCAGGTCACATTTGAAGACACTCTGAGGTACCCCATACAGTGGAAACTCCCAAGAAATTACCTCATTTTGGAAACTACACACAGGAATATATTGAGAGTTTTATTGAGCACTTTGGCCTCACAAACATTTCATAGAATTGAGAAACACTTGGCTGCAAAAATGGATTACATTTTTTCAAATACAATTTTGCTTTAACTTCAGATTTTTCATTTTCAAAAGTGGTAACAGGAAAAAAGCCCTCCCAATTTGTTAACCATTTTTCCTGAATATGGTAACACCCCATATGTGGTCATAGACTGCTGTCTGGGCACACTGCAGGGCAGGGGTCGACTGGGAACTAAAAGTGGCCTTGGAAAAAAATGTAAAACTGGTCCTATACTGCAGGTGGGCCCAAATTGACAGAAGGCAACATAGTTAGGCAGGGCCAAAATATTATGGCAAGAACAACAGAAGTAGGCAGGGCCAGCAATACCATAGTGCAGAACAATATACTAGTGTTGAGCGAGCATGCTCGGCCGAACTCGTTGCCAATGCTCGAGTCTCTTCCCCGCACTGTAATGTTGATTTGTACGCTAATGCTACGCTTTGTATGCTAATGCGTATGAATTTGTATGCTAATGCATACGCATTTGTACGCTAATGCACACGTATTTGTACGCTAATGCGTATGCATTTGTATGCTAATGCGCACGCATTGTGCGCTACTGCGTACAAATTCAGTTAATTAGCATACTTTTACGAGTGAAAGGAGTAAAAGAGGAGAAGTCGCGTTTCTGACCTTTTTCTATTAACCAGACTCCCTCCCCTCTTACGAGCGGGGGTGCCTGTTTAGTCTCCATTGAAACATTTATGCATGAAATAATATAGATAATTACCAGTTGGACTTGATGGACTTTTGTCTTTTTCCAACCTTAACAACTATGTAACTATGTAGACAAAAGGGGGTCATTGTCAAAGACCAGTGTTTTACTGTTGGCTGCTGTCAACAGATGTATAATGCTTTTCAGACTTGTCAGTCCATAGCAGTCCATGATACCACTACAAATGAAGGTAATGGTGGCTGGCTGTCAATGGCAAAACATGTAAAGGGCACCATGCCACCATAACATGTCCTTTAAGTGCCTGCAATGTGTATGCCTGCCTCGCTGATCACAAACATTAGCCCCAGTTGTCTCCTGTTTAAAACTGTGGATATGATATTCCTGGCATGAACCAAATTTATTATACACTAGCTGAAGGACCCGGCTTCGCCCGGGTATATTTAATTTATTTCTTTTACTGTTTGTGTGTGTGTGTCGTTAAAAGATATCTAGAGTGCCCTCTGCAGTGCCTGCCCCTTTAACAGTGACCTCTACAGTGGCCCGCCCCTTGAACAGTGACCTCTACAGCGGCCCGCCCCTTTAACAGTGACCTCTACAGCAGCCCGCCCCTTTAACAGTGACCTCTACAGCTGCCGCCCCTTAAACAGTGAACTCTACAGCAGCCCGCCCCTTAACAGTGACCTCTACAGCAGCCCGCCCTTTAACAGTGATCTCTACAGCAGCCTGCCCCTTCAACAGTGACCTCTACAGCAGCCTGCACTTTAACAGTGACCTCTACAGCTGCCCCCCCTTTACAGTGACCTCTTCAGAAGCCCGCCCCTTGAACTGTGACCTCCACAGCAGTTAGAGTGGCCACTGTCTCACCCCAGAAGCCAGACCTCACCGGCCATTCCCCCCGTGAACACATCCCAGTTCCCATGAAGACACATCACTAACATGAGGCCACGCCCCCCTGCTCGTGAAGACATGAGAGAACTGTCTGTGTGGCATGAAAGGGTGGACATCCCTGTGTCTGTCCAGGCACTGCGTCGGACGGAGAACAGGTAGCCAGAAAACTGGACTGTCCAGCCTAAAGCCAGACATCTGGCCACCCTAACATCAGCCTGCCTAGGGTTGGCCAGAGTCTTGTTTTAGG